>CAIGQV010018227.1:7305363-7338047 GCA_903798115.1 Danio jaintianensis
GTGTGTGTGTGTGTGTGTGTGTGTGTGTGTGTGTGTGTGTTTCTGTGTCAGCGGTTTCTCACCAAAGATAAAGGCAGTCCGATGTTGCACAGCTTTTCACTGAGTGGCCACAATTCATAAGGCAAATTAGTAATGGCAGTGCCCATCAAAACAAGCGATGCAAGGAAATCTGCCAGGGCCAGTTGAGCAAGAGGCTTAGCCTGAAACACAAGAACACTGATAAATTATACTATTCTTTTTTTATTATCATTATTATTATTATTATTATGCAAAGAAGTACACAAATGACAAGAAATCACATACAAATGGAAAACAGAACAGTAACAGAGAAAAAACAACAACAATCAGGTATAGCCAGGTGTTTGTGTGTGTGTGTGCGTGTATGTATGTCTGTGTGTGTGTGTGTGCATGGAAAGATAACTGTGTGGACAGGTCAAAGTATATAAATAAGAGAACATAAAAAACATAACAGTGGAAAGCATATGATTATAGGTCTTAATATCAAAAAAATGAAGCAAGAATAATACAGATAAAATAAAAACAAAAGCAATCAGTGGTGGGGAATGACAGCAATAATAGGAATGATAGAAATGATGAAATTATACTATTCTAAAAGCTTATTATTTTCTTTATTGACATGTTAATTTTAAAAAAGCACATTGCTTTTCATGTACTGTAGATTACTGCGGCACCTCTTTTTCCAGTTTGTCTGAAATGTGCTGATTGAGTTTTGGTTTCTACAAAGCCCATCCTCAAGCATATGTTGGAAACCTAATACCCCTTTAATTTTAAGGGTTAGTTCAAGCAAAAATTTTAATTCGGTCAGTTATTATTCACCCTTACATCGTGTACTAAGAATTGCAACACCCGATAAAAGCTATCTTTTCCATGTTAAAAGGAGTGTTTGTCATAACCATCTTACACGGCGACGCACAAAATTTCTATTTTAGAAATGCTTTATATTTCCGCGATGTTGCAGCAGAACAACAGCATACTTTACCATCAAGTACTGATTATGTGCTTTATTCAGTGTTAAATGCTGCCAATGTGAGTTTAAATACCATTGTACGTGACATTTATTGCCATACTACTGAAAGCAGCAGCAGATAGTTTAAGATAGATCTTAAAAATAAAATAACAAGCAGACGGTTTAAAAATGAAAGTCTGAGCTGTGATTCAGTGCAAACCAACAACATCAGTCACTCAGTAGCCTATTAATAATGTTAAAGAGGTTTAATATGTATTAATTAGATCAAAAACCTTCACCATTTTGTTGGGAGTGCAGTGGCTGGTATTTAAATGCTTCTGTCATGTCGCGTCGATTTTGATGCAGACAGACAAATTGCTTGTCGCTGGAATCTTGTTGTGCCGTGTGTTGTTAGGACGTGGTGTAATGTTGTTTTAAATCTCTCATTAAATCTCTGAACATTCGTTCATCTTCAGAACACAAATTAAGATATTTTAGATGAAATCTGAGAGCTCTCTAACCCTCCATAGACAGCAATTGTCTGACTCGTTCAAAGTCAAAATAGTCAAGGTGTTTTCAATTGGAATACTATGAAGCTAAAAGAATACTTTTGTGCGCACATAAAAAAAAAAAAACAATGACTTTATTCAACAGTTTCCTCTCCTAGGTGTCAGTACAGGGTCAGAGAGTGCTCAGATTTCATCTAAAATATCTTCATTTGTATTCCAAAGACATGAGAGTGAGAAATTAATAACAGAATTTTCATTTTTGGGTGAAATTACCCATTAATGGATCTAGTATCTACACAACTCTGCAATTCACTGAATCCTCACCTGCTTTCTTCGGACTTAAAAGTGCTGTATGTCCGTTTTTTTACTTTTACTTTTATACCGAAGCATAAAAACAGCATAATATGTTTGCAGATATTTAAGACAAATGCTAAGTGAACATCCTTGTTTATGTGAAAAACAATGCTAAAGTCTGCTATCTCCTTTGAAAATGTGCGTTCCGGGTCAGATTGTCTGTCTTTGTTTTGGTCTCTATAACCAGCCCACTGCCAGACTACCCAATGCCAGAGCACCCCAGGTTGCCTTGGTGGAAAGTCATGAACATTATCTGACCAGTATAGATTGTAACACTGTGTCCTAACAACATGCAAGTCGACAAGATTCCAGCAACAAGCAATTTCACTGTGTGACCCAGACGCAACACAACAGAATCATTTAGATACCCACTATTCAGAAGCAGGCGGCATGGTGGCTCAGTCGTTAGCACTGTCGCCTCACAGCAAGAAGGTCGCTGGTTCGAGTCCCGGCTGGGCCAGTTGGCATTTCTGTGTGGAGTTTGCATGTTCTCCCCGTGTTGGTGTGGGTTTCCTCCAGGTGCTCCGGTTTCCCCCACAGTCCAAAGACATGCGCTATAAGTGAATTTAATAAATTAAATTGTCCGTAGTGTATAAATGTATGAGTATGACCCCTGATAAATAAGGGACTAAGCCGAAAAGAAAATGAATGAATTCAGAAGCACAGAATAGTGCACTGCACTCCAACGAAACAAAGCTCCAATCTTACACTGCACCGTTAAGATCCAGGACCTCATCATCATCTCATATGCAAACTTAAATAATAGTTTTAGTTTCAACCATAAGTGGCAGTCGTGTAGGAAAGGCAGCTATGCAGACATGATGTCACTTACGATGCAGGAATTTGAGTCGTACATATTACACACTCGAGGAAAACATCACGAAGATATGGCCTCTCTAAAAAAACATCCTGCATATTTGCAAAAGGAGAAGCCTGATTCAATGAAATCTTTCCAAAAATGTTTTTGCATTCAGAAGGTGAACTTTGCAAAAGGTTTATCTAAAGCATGTTGTGTTGATAAAGGTTTCGTTGCCAACCTGTGTCTATGTGAGCACTAGCACACTGTTAGCCAATATTGACCCACACTGTTGACTTACGCAGCAATAGTGTGGCACGTACAGATGAAGTCTGAATTATTAGCCCCCCTGTATATTTTTCCCTAATTTCTGTTTAATGGAATGAAGTTTTTTTTCAACACATTTCTAAACATAACTAATTTCTAATAACTGATTTATTTTATCTTTGCCATGATGACAGTACATAATATTGTACTAGATATTTTTCAAGATACTAGAATTCAGCTTAAAGTGACATTTAAAGGCTTAACTAGGTTAATTAGGCAAGTTAGGGTAATTAGGCAAGTCATTGTATAACGATGGTTTGTTCTGTAGACAATCGAAAAGAATAGTGCTTAAGGGGGCTAATAATATTGACCTTAAAATGTTTTTTAAAAAAATGTAAAACTAAAAATTGAAATGAAAACAAGTAAGACATTCTCCAGAAGAAAAATATTATAGGAAATACTGTGAAAACATTCCTTGCTCTGTTAAACATCATTTAGGAAATAATTGAAAAGGAAAAAGAAATTCACAGGAGGGCGAATAAGTTTGACTTCAACTGTATGTGCTTTAAACATGATTTAACTCGGGGCATGCTTCATTTCTGTTGATTTTTCCCAATCAGGAATTCAGATTATCAGCAGGAATTCTGTAGTCCAAATATGCATCTATTAAGAATATAGTGATGGCAAGCACATTAGCAACAGTTTGATTTTTCATTTGTTTGTGTCTCACCTGTTCATTGAGATGCTTTCTCTTTATAATGGACACCACCACAACAGAACAGCTGCCTATCAGACTGGAACACAAAGAAAAAGTGCACAGGGCAGATCAGTGTACCGTGACAAAATGTGATCGAAATAATAACTGTACATTCCTGACAGCTAACATTCACAGAGTTCAGCAATGCGATAAATGTAATAAAGTCACGTAAGTGCAGTGCAACATGCAAAAACAACCACACATAAAACACTTCAGATTAGAACATATTATAAAGAACTTAAGAAATTAACACTTTTTTAAGAACCCTTAAATATAATCTTGACAGTGTAAAATTATGTTTAGATATTACAATTTATTTTAATTTTTAGTTTATATATATATATATATATATATAATTTTTTTTTTTTTTTATTATTAATTATTTTTTATTGTTGCTGTGTTTACCACAAAGCTGTCTTGAGATAAATATGCAGCATAAAACAGTGTCCAGTTAAGAGTGCATGATTATTAACAAAAATAAAAATTTTTTAACTACAAATCTAAACAAATGTGGTTGTTTGTGCAGGGAATTCTTTAAATTCATACGTTATCATTATATATTTATTACTGTAATACACTAAATATAGAAATTGAATATATACTGTTTTGACGATTGCCTCAGTGAATTATGAATACAAATAATAACTTTTACTTCTAAAAAGGCGTTTATATGTCTGTTTATTATTTTACCATAAAACATGTTTGTCCATTACATTACAGAATCATTTGAGTTTTTAATCAATTTATAGTGTTTAATGTAATATTTGCCTTGTTTATTTTAATATATACTACATTAGTATAATTATTTTTGATGTAGGACTGTGTGAATTGAGCAACATTTTCACATTGCTAAAATCCATAACTAATCTTCACAGACCCCTATGAAAAAAAAATACTATAGTAATTTATATTAAATACTATAATGTTTTTAAACCACACTGTAGTGTAGTACTTTAATTAATATATTGTGGTGATGCTACAGTTGCTATGGCAATAAAACAACCACAGTAAAATAAGCAAATTACCCAAAACACTAGTCTTCTATCTTTTCAACTATAGGTTATACTACAATACACCACAGTTTACAGTAGTAAAGTACTACAGTATTTATCAGTTTACAATAGTGAATATTACAGTATGCTGTAGCATTTATTAACAATGAGGTAACTATTATTTTTTTCCTCTGGGGTGTCAAATAAGATGAGTCAAATGTACAGTTGAAGTCAGAATTATTAGCCCCCCTGTTTATTTTTTTCCCCAATGTCTGTTTAACGGAGAGAAGATTTTTTCAACACATTTCTAAACATAATAGTTTTAATAACTCATTTATAATAACTGATTTCTTTTATCTTTGCCATGATGACAGTACATCATATTTTACTAGATATTTTTCAAGACAATTCCATACAGCTTAAAGTGACATTTAAAGGCTCAACTAGGTTAATTAGGTTAACTAGGCAGGTTAGGGTAATTAGGCAAGTTATTGTATAAAGATGGTTTGTTCTGTAGACAATCGAAAAATATATATAAAAGGGGCTAATAATATTGACTTTAAAATGGTTAAAAAAAAAAAAAAAAACACCTTTTATTCAAGCCAAAATAAAACAAATAAGACTTTCTCCAGGAGAAAAAATATTATCAGAAATACTGGGGAAAATTCCTTGCTCTGTTCAACATCATTTGGGAAATATTTAAAAAAAGAAAACAAATTCAAAGGGGGTTTAATAATTCTGATTGCAACTGTATGATGTAGATGTAAAAAAAAAAAAAAAAAAAAGATGGTTTGTCTTCGAGGATTTGCACAGAAACAATTTCTTTAGTTGATTTCAATGCATAATATGCGTATTCCAATAACCGCGCAGATCACGATCTCTTATGTAACAATTAGCCATTTCCTTAAACAATGCTGGAACACATGCTGGCTCACATGTCAGTGGAATAAACACAAGTGTTTCTCACCTTAAACTTAAAGATGAGACGTAGATCCAAGACAAAACAATAACCTGTGTGTGCAACCAAGAAATATGAAAAAAATATTAAAATAATCCTTATCTGTGACGGTAATAAAGCTTGCATTTTAAAATGATCTTATGAAATCGAAAGCTTTGTCAGTCATTTAAAATAGAAAGATATATCACTATATGCATTTTGTTGCTTTGATGTTTTTAAAGGACTCATAGAGGTAAAAACGTGACGAATAGGAATAACATGTGAAGGTTTACCACATTGTATTTTCGGAGACTTCAGGTGTGTTATTAATTTTGAAGTTGCTAATACATTACCTTTTCGTCTTCATCTGATAATCTACCGCTTGAATTCATGACGAACAGGTTTATTCCGTGACTACATGCCAGCTTGTTGTGTGTCTGTGAGTCCTGCTCTGACTGACTGCAGTCCCGCGCGCTTTACCTGTGCGTTGAACTAATCACGTGACGTCTGTATTCTCACCTGTACCTACGCAGCTGCGTCACTCTAATAGCTTTCATAATCATGTTTATGCGGGTACAGCCAAATGTATATGACATTATAAATTTCTCCCTGCATAAAAGAAATAGAATAACAGTTATATTTTTGGGTAACACTTTACAATAAGGTTGCAGGCCTATTAGTTAATGTAAGTTACTAACAGGAACAAACAATGAACAATACATTTATTACAATATTTATTCATGTTTTTTAACGATAGTTAATGAAAATAAAGTTGTTAGTTCATGTTAACTCACGGTGCATTAACTTAACAAGCATGAATTTGCATTTTAATAATGCATTAGAGTATGATTATTAATAAATGCTGTACAAGTATTGTTCATTATTAGTTCATGTTTGTAAATACATTAACTAATATAACCTTATTGTAAAGAATGAGCGATTTTTAATGCTTTTAGAGAAGTTTCTTACGCTCACCAAGCCTATTATTTGATCAATGTACAGCAAAAACAGTCAATTGTTACTTGAATATATTTTAAGATGTGATCTGTTCCTGTGATTTCAAAGCTGAATTTTAGCAGCCTTTTTCACGCGATCCTTCAGAAATCAAGTCAATATTATGATTTGCTACTCATTTTTTTTTTATTATGTTGAAAACAACTGAATAAAATGTTTTTATCATTCTTTGATGCATAAAAAGTTCAGAAGAACAGTATTCATTTAAAGCATTATATATGCACACACACGTTTGTCTTCAGATCTGCCTTAATCTTTGAGCTTTGTTGCATGCTGTGTTAGCAAGATGGCAAGATCACAACAAGTGGTCATGAAGGGATTAACATGGTAGGCTACTAAGGGACCCAAAGTCCCAAGAGCCAAGAATACACACTCTACATCGTTACACCAGCACTGATTTTATTTTCTTTATCAGACCAATCTCTGTAAACCTTAGAGATGGTTGTGTGTGAAAAATCCATTAGACAGATCTGTGGGTGAACTAGTATAATAATTTATAAACAAAAAGAAACTAATGCTATTTAAGCATATTAAGATTATATAAAGAACATACCTGTAGATATATATATTGTGTTTATTCAGTATTTATATATAAACACAGGTGGAGAGTACACATTTAGTTGTTCTTATGTCGTACAGCGGTCAGTAATGTTGTATTAGTATATAGCGGCCTCTACTGGTCAAAAAGTTGCATGCATCAGTGGCAGAAATCGTATGGAAATACTTAAAGGGATAGTTCACCCCTAAAAATAAATTCTGTCATAATTTACTCATCCTTTACTTGTTTCAAACCTTTGAGTTTCTTTCTTCTGTTGAACAAAGAAGATATTTTTGAAGAAAGATAAAAAAAACCTGTAACTATTGACTTCTATTTATTTGTTTGTCCTATATGGAAGTCAATGATTACAGGTTTCCAACTAAAAAGAAAAAAAAATATATATATATATATTATTTTGTGTTCAACAGAAACAAAGACCCTCACAAAGGTTTAAAACCGCTGGAGGGTGAACTATCCCTTTAATTGAACGAAGAGAGACATGTAAAAATAAAACTCAAACTTGCTTTTCGATATTGCATAACTAGCTATAATTTTTATGTTTTTTTAAAAATGCATAATACAATAACTGTGTGAAGAGTACACCAAACTAATCCTCCAAATAACAATAATGCCATTTAAAATTATATTTATTGTTCATTCAATAAGTTTCCTTTGGCTTAGTCCCTTATTTATCAGAGGCTGCCACAGCGGAATGAACCGACAACTATTCCGGCATATGTTTTAAGCAGCGAATGCCCTTCCAGCCGCAACCCAGTACTGGGAAATTATATTTATTATTAAAAAATTTTTATTTAATATAAAATATTTTTCATTGCATTTATTCTGTGTGTATTTTTTGTTGATTAATAAAGTATATATATATATAAAATGTTATTACATATGCATATACAGTGTATATACAGATGTATATACAGATGAGAACAAAATAAATCTGAAAACTGTTTTTCATTATGGCATAGTTGTCTACAAAGATTAATCAATTTCAAAATGTGAGAAGAGGAAATAATTTCATATTTATTTGAACAAAAAACTTTACTGCTGACAACTCAATTTCTGGAAAATAGAAATAATAATACAATATTATATTTATATTATTTATATTTAAATATTACAAATACATATTATTTGTATATATATATATATATGCAAATATTTATATTTAATTATTTATATTTAATAATATATATTTCTTTTTATAGGAAGAAAGAATAAATTAATGCATGCATATTTCAGGGAATCTTTTTTTATTTATTTAGTTTATTCATTCATTAATTTTTGTCATTCCACAGCGGAATGAACCGCCAACTTATCCAGCATATGTTTTACACAGCTGATGCCCTTCCAGCTGCAACCCAGCACTGGGAAACATCCATATACACACTCATTCACACTCATACACTACGGACAATTTAGTTTATTCAATTCACCAATAGCACGTCTTTGGACTGTGTGGGAAACCGGAGCACCCGGAGGAAACCCACGCCAATAGGGGAGAACATGCAAACTCCACACAGAAATGCCAACTAGCCCAGCCGGGACTCGAACCAGCGACCTTTTTGCTGTAAGGCGACAGTGCTAACCACTGAGCCACCGTGCCGCTCCTTATTTAGTTTAATAAAATCAAAATACCAAAAACAACCGTTGTCACGACCGTTCAAATTCGCATTAGGATTTATTATATAGCATGTTGCGTCTTTATCCACTGTACGCTATCAGACAGAACGAAACGCACATGGGCGTTTCAGAAGATATCGGAAGTTATGAATAATTCTGACGTCACAGTCCAGAGTTCGCTACCAGCAGGAAGTGACGCCAAGTCTTCCACGGTGGCTCCTCATCTTACGTGGCAACGCGTCAAGCGACCGCGAGACACCGAGCACAAAGAGACAGAATATTAAATAAAACACATTAGCGCATTTTCCTTATCCTTTCGCTTGCTGGTGGGGTTTAAGTTCTTCTTTTAAATCATCATGGGTTTGACCATCTCGTCGCTCTTTGGGAGACTTTTCGGCAAGAAACAGATGAGGATACTGATGGGTGAGTGTCTGTAACACATTATACACTCTGTGTTTCTGATTTATTTCTGATGAAATGTTCAGTTTTAATATAATAGGGATGTTATTTGCGTGCATGATTAAGTAAGTCAGTGTTTCCCCTTTTTCACACTGAAATTCAACAGTTAATGGGGTATTTCTTAGTCAGTGGTTGGTGTTAGCTTGCTAGCATCCGGTTGAGGTTGTATGAATGGATAAAATCACATCACTGTAATGAATGTGACAGCTAAATGTTTTCCATTCTCTTTTTCTCAGTGGGTTTGGACGCTGCTGGTAAAACCACAATACTTTACAAGCTAAAGCTGGGAGAAATTGTCACCACTATCCCTACTATAGGTGAGATTACACTGGCATGACTGTAAATGCTCAATTTTCTCTTCAATTTTTCACAATATTAAGTCTTTGAATGAGCTCATGATTAAACTTTATCCTAATCATTGTCAGTGACAATATTTTCGACGTTATTGTGGGTTTTAAACAACATTAGCATTATTTAATTGACTGAACAATGTTGTGCTTTGCTAGTCATTGGCTGATAATATAATTTCCCTATTTGGAAATAGCAAATAATACTTTTCTGAAGATATATTATTAAGTAGAACGTCTGTATGTGCGAATATAAAACCAACTTTACCTCAGTGAAAGAAATTACTCTCAAAGGCACAATATTTTAAAAATAAATTATCTATATATTTAAAAAACACTAGAACAGTGTTATATATTTTGCTGATGTATGCACTTGCATTATCCCTAATGTTTTGAAGTGTTCAAATCCAGAGAAATAAGCAATTTTAACTAGCGAGACCGACTGTGTCCTGTTTGGTCATGCTAAGGATGTCACACACCCTCGATTTCTGGTTTGCTTTTATTCACCTTATTCTGTAAAGCGGAAAAGCACTCATTTTTGGGATTGTTTTAGAACTTCCGATTCAGCTGCCTATGGGAGAAATGACTAGGAATAATAAACGACAGAATACGGTCAAAGTACTTGCTCTACAAACAAGTGTGTTCATGACTATACGTAAAAAGAAGAATAATGTAATAAGAAAATATCAGTTTGTAACATGAAGCAGCATAAGTGAATGAGACCGGAAGTCTCAAGCCAAAAAGATTCCAATGGCTGCGTACGTGAAGAATAAGGTCAATAGAAAACAGGAAAACACCAAAGATGGTTTAATATGTTGTGTCATAATAAAAGCTCTGCTGCTTTTATGCTGCATCAAGCTCCTTTATTATCAGTAATTGCTTCAGTGGTCTTGTTTCGCTTTGACAACTTTCAACCTTATTCCGCTTCATACTACCATGATAATAAGTGTTGAATACTTTACATGATTTCTGCAAGAGTCCTGTAGGATGTAATGAAGACCACAACTCCCATGATTCCACACTCATGGCATCATCAGCCTACACCTTTGTTTGTAATACATGCACACCCTCTAGTGGCGACAATTATACAATGTGCCTTGTTGTGACATTATTTACAAACTTATATATATATATATATATATAATGCTTAATATTTATATATTCAGAAATATTTTACACTCACATTTTTTGACGAAGTTGACTATTTTGCTATGATTTACAAAAGACACCCAACAAAATGTGGTACCAATAGTTTATATAAAAAATATTGTTAGGCATATTTAGTATTAGTATATTTACAATTATAATAGCAATAACAATTTGATGGCATATTACTCTATTTATGGCTCACAGTGCAGTCCAGAGTTACTAATTAAATTGATGTTCTTAGTCTGTATAATGTGACTTTATCCTTCAAACCCCACTAGGTTTTAACCATTTGTCAGCAATACTTTTTTTGGGGGGGGAAATCATTATAAAACTTAGTATGATTACTTATTCTAATACTTATTTAGTAATTTATTTTAAGTAAAACAGTTCATTAACATTTTATATATATTTTTATTATTAACAATTCAATAAAACATTTAAAATACAAAATATTTAACTGCGTCAACAGTGTTGCAAGTGAGTCTTGGAGTTGAAATAAGGTGGGAAAACTACTACTGTTAATTTGACTAAACCCTGCCTTAAGAACATTACTGACCAATCCTGTTTTAGCAGCTGTTGCTGTCTTAGTGCAGCATCGCAAGCTTTTACAGAAATGATCAATAATAATATGTTAATGTTATTTCATTTTGTTTCTGAGGAGTAGTCCAACGTGATTCAGTTAGCTGGTAAAATTATATAATTAAACTCCTTAACTAAAGTGTTGTTAAACTGTTTGTTTTCTTCTGATTGGCAGGTTTTAATGTAGAGACTGTTGAATACAAGAACATATGCTTCACTGTGTGGGACGTCGGCGGTCAGGACAAGATTCGTCCTCTGTGGAGACACTATTTTCAGAACACACAGGTAAGGTCTTCACATTTCGATGACAAATGTGCTTCTTGGTCATTTCTGAGTACATTTACCCTAAGCTAATCTTATCCTTATATTTTTTTTAACTCCACTGCTTTATTGAATGCTTTTTAATTCTAAGCCTAAATGGTTTATTTGTCTCAGGGTTTGATCTTTGTGGTGGACAGCAATGACAGAGAGAGAGTAGCAGAATCTGCAGAGGAGCTTTCTAAAATGGTAAGAGTTGCTCCGTCTTTGTTTAAATGCGAGATATATAAATGCGTTTCAGATTTTATGTAGTAAGAACCTTCAGTGACCTGAACTGAGCTCATGCTTCCCAGTGTATTTGCATTTATGTTCTTGGCAGAGGCTTTCATACCAAATCATCTTGCCTTGTTGTCTGTGTGATATGCATGTGCTGGCAGAGACCTTTTAAGTCCTCGCAGTTTGTAAATGAGTCATATACAATGACATAAGTAGAAAGTAATGGGAATTGTATTGCATCAAAAAAAGAGAGATTTGTAACCTATTTTTATATGAACATATGTATTTAATAATGCTATTATTTAATCAATAAATGTTATCATGCAACTTGAGCTGTCTTCTAATGGTTAAGCCCTGCTATGAATAAATGTCTTGATTCATTAGCATTGTTATATTGTTTTAGATTTTTCATTATTTATTTATTTTTACATATTTTGTTTTATTTTATATTTCATCTTCATGCACAATTTTTTTTGGTTAGTTATAGTGAACTTTTTTTTTTCTTGCTTTAAGGGGGACATATTATGCAAAAATCTTTTTTATAAGGGGTTTAAACACAGTTGTGTGGCAACAGTATGTGAATATAACCAGCTTTTAATGGTAAAAATGTGTTAATTTTATTTGTTATAATCACACTTGATAAAAACAGTCTGCAGAAACACTTTGATTGACATTCTCCCTTTGTAAGTGTCATCAGAGGGGGAAAGCCCCGCTCATTACTTATCTCTCCCTCATTAGCATAGGAGGTTAGTCTTGTTTTAAAATCTGACACACAGGCATTTGTAGCTCCGCCCTCTTTTGAAAAAGAGCACTATCTCATTTGAATTTAAAGCGACAGTCACCAAAATGGCACAATTAGGATCAAAGTCTAAAAGGGGCAGCTTCAAAGGATCACAAGTCCAACTCTCTAACCATTAGGCCATGGCTGCCCAAAAATGGAAAAAACAAAACAAAAAAGCAATGTTGCTAAAGTAACATTTGGTGTGCTTGGCCTTTTTAAAATTTGGATTTGTTGCTTTAAGTCTATATAGATATTGAACTTTTTTTTTTTTTGCATTTTACTTATTTTTTTAACCTATTTATTTAGTATCATTAAATTTTTTTGTGTGTGTTTGTTCATGTCATGAAATGCTCAACTAGATTAACCCTTTGTCACACTCCCTTTCTCTTTCACTTTCTTTATACAGTTGCAGGAAGATGAACTGAGGGACGCCGTGCTTCTGGTTTTTGCAAACAAACAGGATCTGCCTAACGCCATGGCTGTCAGTGAACTCACAGACAAACTCGGCCTGCAGAGCCTACGCAGCAGAACGGTACACACACACACACACACACACACACACACACCCTTACCTGCCTGACTCTTAGCATGCATGCACTTTAACAATAGCTATGCATAAAAATTTTTTGTGCACAACTGTGTAGGATAAACTTTTTATTCGATAAGAAAAGATGCGCATAAACTATGATGTTAACACTTTTACCAAACAAATTCCAGTATGCGCAGTAAAAAAAGTCATGTGATTTTGTTAGAAGAGCAGGCTGACCACAGTGTAAAACATCTGAAATGTTGTTTTGGTCATTCTTAAACGCCTCAACCATTTTAGTATTAGCGTTATTTTATTATTAATTACCTCCAGAATAGTAGACACTTTGCAAATTATAATTTTGAGACCAGGCATGAACAAACTGTCTATACTAGATGTCGAATTGGACATTCTAGGTTGACTCATTTGTATCTACTGAATAATGAAGCACCACCTAAATGTAATTACTGCCAAGCTGTTCTTACCATGAAACATATTTTGTTGCAATGTGGAAGTTTGAATATCCAATTTTTATAAGGAGAGTACTTTGATGGGTATTTTTAAAAAGGTACCACCAGGAAGAATCTTAAGTTATTTATCAAAAATTGAACTGAAAAATCATATTTAACTTTGAATGTTTTTGTGTAAATAGTATTTATTTATTTATTTCTATTTATATAATTGACTAAGTAACTTTTATTGTAATATGAGTTTGTTGTTATCATGTAATATTTTTATGTATATCCATTTTGCCATGAAGTAGCCATAAGTTGCTGATGTGGCATTAAATAAAAATAAATAAATAAACCTCCAGAATAGTCATGAGCCTCTGTGCTCCGCGTCTGAGGCCTTCAAACGCCACCGCGCGTTCATTGAATGTCAGCATTTGTCTTCTGAGGCGCAAGTTATTTATTAAATAAAGAAAAGATTCACGCAGCTTCTCCTACCGCAGTAAATTCAGTTTTTACTGTTCATATTTGGCGCCAATTAATCAGGAAGTGACGATTTTGTTCTCTTTGACTCATTGGATGGAAACAGTGCTTTATTCGCACGTCTTTTATGCGATATTCTAGTTTTGCGCATAAATTTAATTTGCATCTTTGGATGGAAACATAGCTAATGACTGCATTTAAGTTTTCCATTGTCTGCTTTTTCCACAGTGGTATGTTCAAGCGACCTGCGCAACACAGGGCACTGGACTCTATGAAGGACTGGACTGGTTATCAAATGAGCTCTCCAAACGCTAGAGTGCCTGTTAGGGTCCCAGATGTGTGTGAACTTTAGAAAGACGGAGTGTGTCCATTGATAGACTCTGTCTTGAAGAACTTGTGTGTGTGTGTGTGTGTGTGTGTGTGTGTGTGTGTGTGTGTGTGTGTGTGTGTGTGTGTGTGTGTGTGTGTGTGTGTGTGTGTGTGTGTGTGTGTGCGCGCGCGTGTGCGTGTGTGTGGAGGAGCTATCAAGTGTTCAGCATCATGTCTAATCTATCTTATCTGTCTTTTTTCTATGCTGTATTCCTACTAATGTTCTTTTAATTTTTTTTTTCTCCTTACAAAGCTGATTGTTTTTATGACTGTAAGATAATGCTTAAATTGCACGTTTACTTAATAACTGTGAGAGCATTATGGCACAAAGGAGAGGCATTCCAGCTCGGGGCGTCCCTCTCATGCAAGTCTGGAGTATTTGTAGCTTAAAAACAAATGATAGGAGTGAGTAAATGCCAGGAAGAAGCCATTGTGCATTGACGCTCACTTCGAGATCCCGGTTGCAGTGCTGCCTAATTTGACTAGCCAATCACAGGACTCGCCGCCCCATGAACATTCCTTTTCATAGCAGTTCATTTTATTCCAGGAGGTCATTTTGTAAAGCTACATGCTAACTTTTGTTGCAGGGACAGCTTTGAGAAGTTTGGAACAGAATGGTACATGAAGTATTGATAGCAATATGGTGTCATCCATTGATTAGCCCAATGTTCTTTGATATGAAATGCCTCCACTGAACAATATGTAAGTAAATGTTTTAGTTGAAAGCATTTTTGAACAGATCATATTACCTTGTTTGATTTTTGGACATGGTGGATTGGACGAGGATGATTAGTTTCCTTTTTTTTCAGCTTTCTCCATGTTTCTTTTCATGTCAAACAGATGCATGTATGTATTTGTGCTGGCGCCTTTTAATATCAGAGATCGAGGTGCATCGGGTGAGAATTTTGTATCGGACACTCCAGTAAAAACAATACGATCCTCATTTCCTAAGCAGGACTTTCTGATCTTGTACACTTCCCTACTGCGGCTAATGCCCTACTCTTGCTCGAACTGTGCCACAAGGTCCACCCCTGTGAGAAAATAAAGATCTGGTAAAAACCTAAATGTATGGATTGTATGTTTTTTTGCATCAATATATTGTGGCAAAATTATTTTAGTTTTAATAGGTTGGATTGATGTATAGGTTTATGCTGAGCAATTGCATGGACAAATGGGTTTGTGATGCATTGAATTGATGGGCATTATTATATTAAGATTAGCAGAAGATGAACCTGGATTGTCTTACAGCGTGCAGGTAAATTTAAGACCCAAGACATTTTTAAGAGCAAGAGGAGTTAATGAATAATTTGAAGAAAATGAATAGGGATCACACATCTGAAGATGCAGCTTAACAGTTTGTAATGAGCTCCAATATTTTTGTTCATTTTATAGTAAAATAAAGTAACTGAAGACAATAAAGAGCTACCAAGCTCTATAATTTGAAAATAACTTTCATTTTATCTTCTGCTCACTGTATATTTTACAAAGAGATGTTCTTTCTCAGTATTAGTCTTTTAAAGTGCAAATGTTTAAAAGAGATTTATTTGGGAACAAAATTACATGAAACTGGAGGGCTTGTTTTCTTTGAAATTTTGCGTGTATTATTTAAGATTTATTTATATTGGAAAACAAATATATTGGGTGTTTTAACAGTGCATAAAACAAATTATATGACTGTTATGTTCGCCCCCCCCCCCCCCCCCCCCAAATGAACATTGTCATCATTTACTCATCTGTGAGTTGTTCCAAAAAAGTTTTTCTGTTAAAACACAAAAGAAGATATTTTGAAGAATGTTGGAAATCGGTAACCATTGAAAGAATAAATAAATAGGCTACTATGGAGGTTCAGTGGTTACTGATTTCCAAATAAAATATTTAAGGTTTTACTTCAGCAGAAAACCACCAGACACGAACATCTGAATAAAATCTACGAACGCAAGTGTCTATAGATGCATAATCTATTTATTTTTTTGTCTTGAGCTTTAGTAATGACACCGAGTACGTAAAGATTAGAGACGAGAGTCTGTAGCGGTCTATAGAAGTGATGTGTACATTTTGAAATTAGCTGATGTTGGCGGGCAATTCGTGAAATAAAACCCTACAGTTTGTATAATTAATGTACTATTAACGATACTTTTATATATACGCATTTGTATAATTATGCACTGTTTTAAGTTCTATGATTGTGAAATTCTCCACATCGGAAGTGGCGTGGCGTCATTTCTTCCACGGCGGCCGTGACGTGGCATTACGCAAGCGCAGATGTGATAGGGTTTCCTGACACCCGACGAGCATCACACAGACAAAACTTTACACATTAGGAGAAATCTCGTAGTTTTAGGTCATTTGTGTGCTTCATCATGGGTCTGACCATCTCGTCGCTCTTTAGCAGGCTGTTTGGAAAGAAACAGATGAGAATTCTCATGGGTGAGTGTTGAGTCTAATGCTAGCTTAGCTAGCGGCGTTAGCCAACTTTCGCAATTCTGTCATATCCCAGAAAATAACAAATGAAACAGAAAACAACAGATGTGTGCTCTGGTTTAATTTAAACAATGTTTAAAGTAAAGCTCAGTCAAATTGTCATTTATTTTTCTATTTAAGTGTTTGAGATTTGATCTCAAAAGCTTTGAATAAAACGATTATGATAAATATTTCTGTCATTTCTATATTACTAACAATAAACTGATTTGACCGTTTTGTAGGATTTATATCCAATTATAGCGCAAAAATAATAATAATGTGTAATTTAGTATTGTGTACAGTATATAATTTATTATGTCATATATTGTACCATCATATATATTATGTTTTACATGTAATTGCCGTGAAACCACCTTGTATTCATTTTGACATTGTACATATTTCAATATATTATATTCACAAGATATAATTTATCTACAAAATATTCAGTTCTCAAGACATCACGTTTATGGAATAATTAGCTTTTTAGCTTCACTGAATGTTGTTTGTATTTTTTGACAAATTTTTAAATTCATAAATCCAGAATTATTAATAAAATCCGAGTTTTACGGGATTTCATTTGAACGAAAGCCGTGACTGTGTATCTGTCTATATGTAAGTGAATATATTTTTGAAAAATATAGTATATATCTGTACAGTATAGGCTTCTATTCTAGTAAGTTATGCTTTCAGTGTTTTAGTAAAGGTTAAGTTGTAGCTTATTACAGCTTAAAGCAATATGCTTAAAATGGTGTTACTACATATTCCGTATTATATTCCAGCATATTTATTAGAATTGTACAGTTAATTTAATTTAAGAAGATTTAAAGAGTCGTGACTGCCATTTTTTGTTTTATAAAGTTAGAAACCTCATTCCCATCACGTACATTGTTGTTTTACAGTGGGTCTGGATGCTGCAGGGAAAACCACAATATTGTACAAACTGAAACTTGGCGAAATCGTGACCACAATTCCAACCATAGGTAAGAGGACAGGACTGTAAACATGTGACACCATAGAATTCGACTTTATGATCTCAAAGCAGTTCTCGTGGGTAGATTGAGGTCATTGTCTTGTTTTTTTTTTCGGAGCAATGGTCATATGAGTAATCTGTCATCCACTGGGAACTTCTTTATGAATTTCTTTTGCTTTTGTCTTCCTTTAAAGGGTTTCTATTATGCTTTCAACTTCTGTTTAGTATGTAATGTTGCTGTTTGAGCCTGCAAAGTTACAAAGTCAGCAAGCAATTTTTACGAACCCTCTTAAATGCTTCATTTGTACTCTTGAGTTTTGTTCTAGCATTGCACACGACACAATATCCTGAATATAATTTAGGTTGAATTACATTAATAGTGTCTTGTCTTCATGTCTACAGATATAATATACTGAATGTGTGATTTATTTCCTAACTGTTTACATTCAGACTTATGAACCTGTGTTTTGACCTTGTGTGTATTTGACAGTTGATGTGAATGAGAAGCTAGTTTAATACTTGCATGATGTACCATCAGTCGATTTTTCTGTGTGTGCTTTGTTTTTTTTTTTTGTATATATATATATATACACACACACACACACACACACACACCTTAATCTGTGTGTTCTTTGTATACTCAGAAAATTGGGGTGTAACAATACTCTCGTCACGATTTGAAACATCTTGATACTGAATGAGCGATACGATATTATCTCAATATTATATGCTATAAAAAAAGTTCAATAATAGTATTATTATTGTTATTTGTTAAACGTATGGTAAAAAAAAATACAAATGTTCTTAATGTAAACAAACCCCCAAGTGTGTCTGCTCACATAAGGTTTTTCGGCCATGAAATTTAATTATGCAGCATAGTACATAAAGACAGTATTGACATTTTTGGGTGAATTATAAATTGGGGGTAAATAATTCAGTAAGCTAACTCTTGGGGAAAAAAACAAGCTCAATATTATGAATGATTTTTATTTCGCAATTTTCAATATTAAGATGTATCGTTACATCCTTAGTTAAAATTGACAAAACATTAAAATGCATGCCATTATTATGTTTGCTGTTTGCCCTGTAAGTAAACGAGGCATGAGCTGTAAAGGCTCCGCCCTTTTCTGGAAAGGTGATGGGTAGTAGCAGCTCATTTGCATTTAAAGAGACACACATAAAGTGTGTGCTTTTGGTTTAGCTTAAATAGAGGCATTTGTTGCATCATATAATAAAACATCTCAGGAATTGTGAGATGAAAGTTCTTGGGTTGACCTGGCTGAGACTTATATAACCTCATAAAAAGGGCTTAATAGGACAGTATTATCTTAAGAAAATGTTATAATCGACTTGTTGTCATCATACTTGTGGTTTCTGTGATTGCCTGATTGTCCTGTCTTACACCACTAAAGTTTTTAGCCAATGTTTCATTAAAAAGCAGAACTGTTTCACTGTTGAATGTTGTATGTTAAAGTACTGTATTTCCATTGATCAGGTTTTAATGTAGAGACTGTTGAATACAAGAACATCTGCTTCACTGTGTGGGACGTCGGCGGTCAGGACAAGATTCGTCCTCTCTGGAGACATTATTTTCAGAACACACAGGTAAGATCTTGATTAAGAGACACAAATGTGCTATCCTAAGCTAATCTCATCTTCAGTTTATTGAAACTCAGCTGCTTTATTGACTGCTTTTTAATTCTAAGCCTAAATGGTTTGTTTGTCTGTCCTCAGGGTTTGATCTTTGTGGTGGACAGCAATGACAGAGAAAGAGTAGCAGAATCTGCAGAGGAGCTTTCTAAAATGGTAAGCGTATATCATTGTGAATGTCCCACTTCCAGCCACCCCATACAGTGGATCAAGATTTTGTTTGTTTGATTAATGTGGTTAAGTTGCCTCATCTGTGTCTTTTCCTGTGCGTATATGCAGTTGCAGGAAGATGAACTGAGGGACGCTGTGCTTCTGGTTTTTTCAAACAAACAGGATCTGCCTAACGCCATGGCTGTCAGTGAACTCACAGACAAACTCGGCCTGCAGAGCCTACGCAGCAGAACGGTACATGCATACACACTAACACTAATACTTGATTAAGTGGCACAAGGTCTGAGTGATATTCATTTAATGTATATACTAAGGGTGTGCAATATGTACAAAAAAATATACTTGATTTATTTAAGTCTTAAAGTATATATACAGTATCTACCTACATACCAAATATTTTTTATTATAATAATTAAACTGTATATGCAGAGTGTTTTTTTTTTTTTGTTTTTTTTTTTTCATTTTTATATCCTTGCTTTTTTTGGCCTGTCATGGATAAGAAAATGACAGAGTGATGACACTAAACCTGCCAGAAGGTCATAAGTAATTCCCTGTTTTATTGAATGATTCATTGAAACATTGGCTGTTTATATGTTTAGAAACTACTGAGCACATGATTGAAACAGTCAGTTGATAAGTAATCAGTCTTACTTGCACAATATTCATTTCTTGTTTGTTGAATTGTTGTATAAGATGTCTGAGAAAACGGCACACTGCTTGTCACATTTCTTAAATGTATGATTTCTTATGAATAGAAGAAAAACAAAAACCCATACATGGATAGGCATGTGACTATAATCGTTTTCAAGGTATACCGCGGCTTGGAAAAGTCAAGGTTCTAAAACTGCAAAAATTTTCTGCTATACCGTTCCTAAGGTATGAGTAAGATGTTTTATTAAAATTTTTATTTTTTTTAGTTTTTTAGGACAACAGTATCTCCAGCAGAAAAGATATCCAAAGATGCCGTTTTAAATTGTAATGAAATCTGTGTTTTTGAAACAAACGAAGACAGCAGAAGTCAATGATTCATTTTCATTATTTAGCCTGACATGTTTACTGCTCCAAAATATTTTAAATGTTTCTTAAAATAAAATATATTGTGTTCAAAGGGGAAAAAGTTTTTGTTTTTTACCCAGACATTTAAAAAGAATATATTTTAGAGCAGTAATCACAATACCGTGATACTGTGAAACCGTGATATTTTTATCCAAGGTTATCATATCGTCAGAATCTTATACCGGCCCATGCCTATTCGTGGATGTATTTTTATTTCATAATCATACCTTTAATTGTAGGTTTATTCTAAATACAGTATGTTTAAATACGCTAATCATGCGATAAATGGTTCTGAAATGCTTTTGCTTATTTTTATTTGTTTTAACAAATTGTACAACACATTTGATGGTACCAGTTTGCACATTGTCAAAACTACTACAATTATATTGCGCACCCCTAGTTTGCACTCTTTATATATATATATATATATATATATTTCAAAAATCATGGTAGGATTGTTAACATTTATTTTGAAAGACTTCTCTTACATTCACTAAGGCTGCATTTACTTATTTAATGAATAAACAAAACCAATAAAATTGTGAATTATTATTGTTATTATTATTATTATTATTATTATTATTAAATTTGAAATATTTTCTATTGAAATATTATTTATTTGTATGATTATAAGTATTTTCAGGAGCCATTACATTTTAATCTCACACGATTTACCAGAAATCATTCTATCATCCTGACTGTTGTAGTATGCGCAATAATTATTTATTATTACATTGTGTTAAAAACTATTTATAAATATTAGTGCTGGATCGCATCCAAAATAAAAGTTACATTTTTTTACATAGATATTTAAATGTATGTATGATTTGCATGATAAACATATATTTTACAACATACAAACATCCTGGGAACAAAACCAAACTAGGATTATCTATGCTGACAAAGCAAATTGACTAGAATTGCATAAATAGACTGTTATGGGAGTGTTTAAAGAATGTTTACATGTAACATGTAAAGTGCATGTAAACCTGCTTTTGTGAACTGAGTGTGGGTTCCAACAACAACCAACTTGACAGCATTTTTATTTAATCTTTTTTTTTTTTATTTGACATGTCTGATGTTCTCTGTCTGGGCTTCTTGCAGTGGTACGTTCAAGCGACCTGCGCAACACAGGGTACTGGACTCTATGAAGGACTGGACTGGTTATCAAATGAGCTCACCAAACGCTAGTGTGTGCCTGTTAGGGTCCCAGATGGTGCGTATAAACCAATGGAGAAGCTAGAGACTCTTAGAATTGAATTAAGTGTGTGTGTGGCACAGCGGGAAGCTGGAGAGAAACCATCAAAAACTCTGCGCCTCTCTTAGCTTTTCTTTTCTACAATACACTCTTTTGCCCAAGTTTATCTATTTCTTTTCATTTTATTTCGTTTAAACAAAAACAGCTTTTTTTTAAAATAATTTTGCGAGGAAAAAAAAATCTTTAAGGCATTTTCAGTTTTTGATCAGTGAACAGAGTTATTGGTTTTGCTTTAGGATTGTTTCGCTGGAAATTTGTGTTAAGGTGATTGTTGTTAAGCTCACTGGAGGTCAGTAATATTTCATTCACAACATGTGGAGTCGACTGGCGGATCAAAGCCATTCATTTCCATCAATCCTACTAGATATGCAATGTTGTAAAGTCTGTTACATTGCGTTATCCACTGTAGTGGCGTGGAGTCTTGTGGTCCTTCTAAACATTATCTGCATGAGTTTACTTCATTCTGGATCTCAGTTTCCTACATCAACAGCACATGGCATGAAAAGGTTCACTTTGTTTTATTAGGTTTGCTTCCTCCTCAATCCGTTGTGGTTTGTGGCAAATATGAGTAACCCAGAACACAGGTTTTAATGTAGGCCGGAGTAAAGGGAATGGGATGTTCTTTAGCCACGGCGATGCAATGAAGTTTTTCCATTTATTATTTGTTATAAGTTGAAATTGACGTGTTTTATGTCTGAAATGTTCTGCTCAGGCGAGTTTCTTGAGCTTATCATTATTTGTGATTGAATCTGACTTCTGAATGCAGATTTAACGTATATATGAATTCCATGTCTGGTTGAAATGGTTTGCTTTCTTAAACTGATGTGTAACAGATACAATCTATTTTACCCTAATATCATTATAAAATTGTTTGTGTATTATATGTATGATATTGTTTTAGAATAAAAGATAATCATGACCTGATTGTGTTGAATCTGTTTTGGACCTAAAGGGGATAGTTCACACAAAAATGAAGGTTTACTCGATCACGTTTTTAGAAACTTATTTCAAGTTTTTTTTTCTTCTGTTGAATACAAAAGATATTTTGTAGATTGTTGGTTAACGGTAGCCATTGGCTTGCATGGTATAGCAAAGCGGAGTTTGCAAAAATTTGTTTAAAGTTCATAAAAATTTTTAAAATGACAAATGCGTTATGTATTGGTATAATCACACTCAAAAAGAACGTTTGCTGTTTGCTTGTTTTAAATGAGCTGAAAACAACACAACAATTGTTTTATATTCAATCCACTTAAATTTGTAAACTAATAAGTTAACTTAATTCCTTCATGTTGTCCCAACACAAATCGATTGTGTGGAACCCAGCATTTTTTACAGTGAAATAGTAAACAGAAAAAAATCTAATGTAATAATAATAATAATAATAATATTATAAATGTTTTTTTACCCTTAATTTTTAATGGATCCTTGCTGAAAATAGTATTAACATGAAACATTTGCTGACCCCCAAAAATGGTAACAAACATGCTGGACAAATCCAAACTAGATTATCTATGCCAGGGGTGCCCAAACGTTTTCGTATGAAGGGCCAAAAACCAAATATCAGAGAGCTGTGGGCTGAAGGTAAATATACCAAACTATATTACATTAAAGTTGCCATGGGTAATTTCCTGATTTATAAAAGAAAATAAATAGAAAACACTACTTTAAATCATATTAACTAATGTAGTATAACTTTTTAAATGATAACTTATAAAAACATAAACAATCACATTCATAACATAGTGGTGTTTATTGCTGAATACACTAGTCAAGCAGAATCTGCCTTTACCTTTCCTCACCAAAGTTTCTGCATTGTCCTCTATCCGTTGGGTGACAGTATGTACATTTAAACTAAATCTCATTCATTTACACCATTTAATTGAAACATTTCATTTCAGTTAACTTTTAACAATAAAACAAACAAAATGTTACATTAAACTTGAATTGACAATCTCTAACCCATCAGTCTCCCTCTGTTTTCAGATGGGATGGCGGGCCAAATTAAAGGTTATCAGTGGCCAACTTTGGCCCACGGGCCCTAGTTTGGGCATCTCTGATCTATGCTGACAAAATAAATGCACTAGAATTGCACAAATTGACAGTTATGGGAGTGTTTAATGAATGTTTACAGAGGAAAAAATCATTTCTTATGTGCAATTGAAATATAGCATTTAAAGTGCATGTAAACCTGCTTTTGTGAACTGAGTGTGGGTTTCGACAACATCCAACTTAATGGCATTTTTAAATGAGCTAAAAACAACACAACAGCTTAATTGTTTTTTGTTTGATCCACTTAAATTTGTAAACTAAGTTACTAAACTAAGTGAACTTAATTCCTTCGTGTTGTCCCAACACAAATCGATTGTGTGGAACCCAGCATTTTTTTACAGTGCAATAGTAAACAAGGCAAGTATAATGGAATCACATGGTTGTAATTGGAGATTAAGTAATTATTGACTTTTTTTTTTTTCCAATTAACTCACATTTACTTTTATATATTTTTCAATGACTGTAAAATGCATGAATTTCTTAAGTTGTTTTTAATTTAAATTGCATTAATGCATCCATCCAGCAGATGGCACCTGGAATTAACTACTTCAGTCAACTCAAACTGAACAGCAATCGAAACATTTATAAATCAGAGGGAGATGAACTATTATAATAAATAGAATATTTATTATAATAGTTTATAATATTTTTTGTTTGTTATCAATGCATTGGGGCAGTACAGTGTTTGACCTCAAATCTAATTGCATCTGCTTACAGTTAGAGTAGTTATTTTCTCATTAAAACAGAATTACATTGCAAACTTAGAATTTATATATCCTAATGTTTTTTTTTTTTTTGAGAGGTGAGGATTAACTCTTGTGGAAAAAATTGTAAACACCGTTTCAGTGAGTTTGATGTGTCCTGAAAGCGGATGTTCTCTGCCCATTTCTCTCTATAAAGGTTATGTCATTAAAAAACAATGAGCTACAAGAAATGTACACTAAAAATGGCTGTAAAATGTACAGTATTACTGGAAATTACAGGTGAACAGTAAATTAAGAATTACAATTGTGTTTTACAGCACAATTGCATTTATTAATTTACAGCGCGCTTGTAAATTTTACAGTATTACTGGCAAAATTCACAAGCACACTGTAAATTAACAATTACAACTGCTGTAGTTTTACAGCACAATTGTAGTTGTTAATTTACAGTGCACTTGTACATTTTACAGTATTACTGACAACCAAAATTGCCAGTAATACTGTAAATTTTACACCAATTTTTTACAGTGTACATGAAAAACAAAATCTAGGGCAGAACAGATATAAACTTGTCATAACTTACCCACAGTCCATAAACCTCATTGATACCACAGGAACTCCCTTAGTGTGTGCATTTCTTTCTTATTAGTCATGATTAGATTTGGATGTGGATGTGATTCCAGAACGTCTGTCCACATCACAGCTGAGAGGGAGATCGAGTGTAAATTACAGGCGGCATCAGTCCTTTACAATACAATCTGCCTAAAGTGAAATGTAAGAAGGCTTTTCTTAGACACAAACTTACAGTTTGGATAGGGAAAAGGCAGAATTAGGAGATATAAACAGATTTCTGACAGAAAAAATTCAGAACTGTGATACTAACTTGTTCTCAGAATTCAGAATGAGATATAAACTGGGCTATTGGCCTCAATAAACAAGCAATAGTGAGTTTGTAAGCTAAAATTGTGGGACACAAAGTCATATTTCTGAAAATAAGCTATATCTGGATGGAATGAGGGTAAGCATATTAATAGAATTCATTTAATTTTTTAAAGTGAACTATCCCTTTAAGTCAAGTCACTACCATAGTTTACGCTTTGCTAAGAAACTCAGATTGATGAGGAGGAGGAGTTTTTTTTTTTGGAGGAAATTCTGCAGAGTATTTAAGCGAGAAGAAGCAGAGATCGGTCCTTTCTATCCTGCAGACTCTTGTCTGAGACGGAGCGGACATGATCTTCTTGTTTGCTGTGATCCAGTGTGCATTCTGGTGAGTGATCAAGTCTGTTTTTGATTTTTAAAAGTTACTACAGTTAAAGTGCATGTAAACCTGCTTTTGTGAACTGAGTGTGGGTTCCAACAACAACCAACTTGACAGCATAAAATTTATAAAAATGTCACTTCCTGTGGGTATAAAATGAGGAAGCTGTGCTTGTGTAAAATAATGGATTAAATCTTTACACATTTATATATAAAAAAAAATCACAAACAACTGAAAATGTCCTGTTTAATGACAGAGGATCTAGAAAATAAAATTTTTATTACAGTCTGTGTTAAACCAAAGCTCATTTGAACACTTCCTGGTTGACAGGAGAAACACATTCTTCATCGTCTGTGATTATACATGTACAGAGTTGTGATTTTTAACTGCGTATGTAGTTTAGCCTGTCAGTATTAAATGATATTAATGTTATTTGTCCATTTCTTTCGATATAGATGCCACAGATGACGGCACTCGAGTTGAGACATCACGCTGCCCAAGGATCTCTTTGGCCTCGTGCCCATGCTTGCGTTTATGATTTTGTAAGTAGTTTTCACTTTAAATAATGAGTAAATACATCATTTCTAAGGTTTTATATTAATGAAGTATTTTCTTGTTTAGCTTTTAAAGAGGAGATGAGGAGAACCAATCTGCCAAGGGATTTGGGCACTCGTGTCCACTGCCCTGTTCTAGCACATTCTCTGGATGTCTGGCCGGGGTTCAGTGGACCTGCAGTGTACAGCGCCAGGTCCATGACCCGCTGATGAAGCACCAGAAAAACTAGAAGCAACCGACAAAACAAAAATTACCAAAAGCCGACACCAAACCCCTTTCCCCTTGGTCGGCTTCTGGTTGTCTGTTGCTTGGTTAGCAGGTTATGGGGATGACCTGTTGTAAAACAACCTGTTCAATTTATTATTATTTTTTAATGGCTGAGTGCAACTTTTCCCAAAAAACAAAGCAATCAATAAAAAATGAAAAACATTGAAACTGAAGTGAATGTCTCTATTTGATTTTTGCAATGTGATTTTCTCATCTCGGGTGTTTCTTAAGCTGGGAGTATTTCTACCATGGAACATAAAGGAATATATTTTGAATGTGGAATCCAAATAAATTAATATCCCACTGACTTCCATTCTATGAAAAAAAAAAAGTTTATTTGAATTTCTCAACCTGCTGCCCCTATAAAACAGCTAATAATAGTCTAAACAAAAAGTCAAGTGGTTGCTTTTTTTAAAAAAAATTTATTTAGTTTAATATACAATATTAACATTGCGAAAAAAGATTAACAACAAACAATAGAGAGATTTTGTACATGGGCATGTTAAATTTATGCTGTATTGTGTACACAGCTATACAGAGACAAACATATATACCATATATACACATCTGTGCACAGAATTATGCAAAAAAAATATATATATATACTAAAAATATATCAAAAAAAAAAAAGATATAATGGGTGAGGTTACTATTTCTATGCAGGGTTCATACAGTCATGGAATTTTGACATGGCATTTTCCAGGTCTGGAAAAGTTTTGGAAAAACAGAAAAACCCACAAAGTTTTGGAAAAGTCATGGAAATTAGTTGAACAAATATCTGTATACTTGAATTAGGGCTGCGCGATATTGGAAAAATCTGACATTACTATATTTTGTATTTCTGTGATAAATATTGTGATGTGAATACAATTTCACCAGATGATTTAACAGGTTTATTTGGATTGATTGGGGGGATTTTGTAGGGGAGAGACTCTCGAATAATATATAACAAATAAATTACAAGCATAGATAAATAAAATATAGTAAAGATAGAAGTGAATTATAGTTTTCAGGTATTCACTATTCAGGCACAGATATTGAATAATCAACATTGCATAGTCTTCATTGTATATTATTTAATCTTTATTAAAGTTTATTTCTTGTGGCCGGATGTTTTAAATTTTAAAATATTGAAATGTTCACACAGTCACAGGCCTTAAAGGGACAGTTTATTCAAAGATTAAAATGTGCTCACTATTTACTCACACCACTTGTTTCTATATGAGTTATTAAATTATATTCTTTTTGTGTTCATTCATTCATTCATTTTCTTTTCGGCTTAGTCCCTTTATTAATCTGGGGTCGCCACAGCGGAATGAACCGCCAACTTATCCAGCATATGTTTTACGCAGCGGATGCCCTTCCAGCTGCAACCCATCACTGGGTTCAACACACCCATTCACACACATACACTACGGACAACTTAGCCTACCCAATTCACCTATACCACATGTTTTTGGACTGTGGGGGAAACCGGAGCACCCGGAGGAAACACACGCGAACATGGGGAGAACATGCAAACGCCACACAGAAACGTCAACTGACCCAGCCGAGGCTCGAACCAGCGACCTTCTTGCTGTGAGGCAAACGTGCTACCCACTGCGACGCCCCTTTTTGTGTTCATTTAAAAAAAAAAAAAAGAAAACTCATAAATGTTTGAAACAAGTGAAGGGTGTAATGAAAATGGCAAGTAATTTTTGGGTGAACTATCTCTTTAAAAATGCATGCAGATGATAAACTTTTACTCTCATTATGATTAAACTATAATCCCAACATTGCATATCCTGCGATGTGACTTGCGGATGCACACATTGCGATATCGATGCTGAAATTATATATTGTGCAGCCCTAACTTGAATATAGGTTAGTTGTCTTTACTTCTTTTCTGTCCTTGGCCAAAAACTTGCTCTCACATTGTTAGTGGTGTGTAAACATGATCAAAATCAATTTTACATAGATATAAAAACAAATTGAAACAAAATAGATTGTTGCGTGTTCTATGATATGCTGTAATAAATTTGAACATCATTGTTTTTCTTATCATTTACCATGTATATGTAGACATTACATGAAACATTACGTCATGAAAATGTACTTGAAAGTCTTGGAAAAGTCATGGAATTTTTGTAGTAAAAATGTGTATGAACCCTGTCTATGTCAGTTACATTGTGTTTAGCTGTGGATGTCTTTACTTACTTTATATTTCAACCACTTTTCCCAGTCCCTTTAAAAGCTCTTTTTTTTTTTTTTCATCTTTAGTCAAAATTTAAGCTCTACCATCGCCAGGATTTCTTCAATAATTTCAAACCACTGTCTTTAAGCCAATTATTATTCATTCCACAAGGACAATCTATATTGGCCACTTTTTTGTGTAGATTGTCTATAATATGTCTAGAATATATCTCCAATAAACAAATATAAAGAGGTTGTGGAAATACTGTATCCAAGCTATTCAGAAATAACTACTTACCCATCATCCCAAATAGATTGAATTTGTTAATTAAATGTTCATAATGAATCCTTATCCACATTTATGAACATTATCCTTCTAACCCTGTTGTTCATAATTCTCCATAACTAGGATTGCGAAACTAGAGCAGAACTGAAAGTAACCTGCTCATTCTGCGGCCAAGGTTGTAAGCAAAACCCGGCACCACAGAAACCCTGTCTCAGAGGAAGCTAAAAATTACAGTGCAACTAAGGTGTGCAATATGGCCCTGTTTTATGGTATAGTTAATGATTAATGACAAACTAACATAAATTTTAGAATGGGCAATGTGTTTTTACAGTCTTCAAGTATTTGACAAAGCAACAATGGCAAACTACACTCACCGGCCACTTTATTAGGTACACCTGTCCAACTGCTCGTTAACGCAAATTTCTAAACAGCCAATCACATGACAGCAACTCAATGCATTTAGGCATGGTCAAGACGATCTGCTGCAGTTCAAACCGAGCATCAGAATGGGGAAGAAAGGTGATTTAAGAGACTTTGACAGTATTTCAGAAACTGCTGATCTACTGGGATTTTCACGCACAACCATCTCTAGAGTTTACAGAGAACTGTTTGAAAAAGAGAAAATATCCAGTGAGCGGCAGTTCTGTTGGTGCAAATGCCTTGTTGATGCCAGTGGTCAGAGTAGAATGGCCAGACTGGTTCCAGCTGATAGAATGGCAACAGTAACTCAAATAACCAACACTTCAAACCTTGAGGCGGATGGGCTACAGCAGCAGAAGACCACACCGGGTGCCACTCCTGTCAGCCAAGAACAGGAAACTGAGGCTACAATTCGCACAGGCTCACCAGAATTGTACAATAGAAGATTGGAAAAACGTTGCCTGGTCTGATGAGTCTCGATTTCTCCTGCGACATTTGGATGGTAGGGTCAGAATTTGGTTCAGGCTGGTGGTGGTGGTGTAATGGTGTGGGGGATATTTTCTTGGCACACTTTGGGCCCATTAGTACCAATTGAGCATCGTGTCAACGCCACAGCCTACCTGAGTATTGTTGCTGACCATGTCCATCTCTTTATGACCACAGTGTACCCATCTTCTTATGGCTACTTCCTGCAGGATAACACGCTATCTCATAAAGCGCAAATCATCTCAGACAAATCTGCAGCAACTGCGTGATGCTATCATGTCAATATAGACCAAAATCTCTGGGGAATATTTCCAGTACCTTTGTGTACCTAATAAAGAGTATAGGTCTGTGTTTGTGTGTAGAATGCTGCATACGTGTGCAGATTGTGTTGCTTTATGAAATATCACCTACTGACCTGGCTTGAATTACAGCTTTTTTTTTTTTTTTTTTTTTTTTTTTTAAAGAATCTTTGTGAACAAGGACTTGGTTGGACTTTGTTTTCATTTGTACACTGAAAAAAAAAAATGCAGGGTTCCACACAATTCCTTCATGTTGTCCCAACACAAATTAAGTTAACTTAATTGTTTTTAGAAATTTAAGTAGATTGAACATAAAAAAATTAAGTTGTCCCCCCCAAAAGACTCAAGAATTGTGTTAATTCAGCTCATTTTAAATAAGTAGTTTGAACAAGCAGCAAAACATATTTTTTTGAGTGTACATGAAACGTATCAAAATGTTTTCTTATTTTAGCAGTGTAAATAAATGTACCCTCATTGTTCTGTGGTTTATTTTTCACAGAACTTTAAAATGATTTTAACCAGCACCTATTTGTAATATTTTCAAACAATATTTAACAAAGATCCAAAATGAGTAATTTGTCAGAAAGCTGTGCTGTCTTAGCAAAAGTAAGTGTGTGAGATCTATTTAAGTTGATGTTTAAAAAAAAAACAAATGCTGTTTAATTTATTAGGAAACCATAACAAACACTTCCTGTATGGGGATGGGCACTTACTGAGAAAGAGAAACTTCTGAAAATGAGGGCAAGGCTGTTCACAGGTCAGCTGATGGTGGGTACTGTGTACTAGTATAAATAATAGAGGGAAACATTGATCGGTCCTTTTCGTGACTGAAGCCTTCTGCTGCCAGATCAACAAGGTACGACATTTTAATGATTGTTATTCAGATAAAACATGTTTACTTGAAGTGTTTATGAAAATTAAATCATTTTCTAATGCAATATTTATTTTGGTGATTTGTCACTGTGTAAACTAGAAACTGCATCATCTTAACAGGTCTGTGGTGGTTCTTCTACGAGAGACACCTTTAAATCTTGAATGATCGTAGCATCGATATGTGAGTATACTGGACTTTTTTATTTATTTAATAATTTTTTTATAGATATTATGAAAAACATAAGTGTATCTGTCATAAACAATGCTATATCCAATAATTCAAATTCAGTCAAGCCTATAACGATAACAAAGAGATTACTAAATAGAGCACAGTACCATAAAGGTGCTATAATGGGAGTGGAAAGTTTTACAGGTCATTCTGCTGATATGCAATATAAAGAGCACAGATGCAAATTGTCATTTATGTAATTACTAGATAATAAGCAAATAAGGTCACAAACAAGCTGGTGTGCTGAGGTAAATTATTTGGCTACTATTTTGGTTTAACCCCACAGCGTTCCTGAATTTCTGTAACTAATGCGTGGAACACTAAGGGGTTAACATATTATTTTGTAGTTTTCGCTGCATATAAATTCCTGACAGTAATTTTTACTGGCACAAACATACAATAATAACACACAAGAACAATGTTGATGGAATCAGTTTAAGAACTATTTTTTATATAAATAGAAATAGAAATGCTTGATCATTTAAAGTGGCATACAACTAAATTTCGGTGCATTCTTATAACAAACAGAATGATGATGTCTGCTTGTGTGGATGGTAATGTAGTTATCATTATAGTCTTATATATTATAGTCATATCTTTAAAGAGATTGTTCACGGTGAGAATTGGTCCCATTTTAGTTACATTGCTTGTAAATCTTCATATAGTTGGTATTTTACACCATTTGCTCTCCCTGTTTCTGAATAGTTCTATTGTTTGTTCCACAGCATCATGAAGGAGGTGGAGGTCATGTAAATCCTTGCTGCCAGGGGCAAGGACATCTGGCCCAGCGCCATTCAAAGAGGAAACTCAGCATTTGCATGAGTTCCTCTTTGTTTTGCGCTGGTGTCCAGATGCGCAGAGGCCTGACTGCTGCGAAGATGATGTTTAAGTTGAACCTTCAAGTCTAGAAAGATACGAAGTGTCAAGTCTACTATCATGATCACATTTAGATACGCAGAAGTCAGACTGATGTGAAGCCTGATGATTTTTGTTGAACCCTTAAGTCTATAAACCTACGAAGTCTCAATGCTACTATTATGAACGCATCTATATACGCAGAGTCTATCAAGTCTACG
>CAIGQV010018227.1:7351461-7361524 GCA_903798115.1 Danio jaintianensis
ATATATATATATATATATATATATATATATATATATATATATATATAAATTAAAAATAAAATAAATGGAGCAATAAAATAGCAATAAAATAAATGGAGCCATTGGGTGTGTTTTAGCCCCAGGGCCCAATGTGTTAATTTATAAAATTAGACCTACAAACAAAATTGAACACATTAATCAAATAAATAATAAACTTCAAACATGATGCCAAAATAAACAAAACAACATTTACAATACTTTCTAAATTAATACTGCACAATAAATAATTTAAAAAGGTTTTTACCCATAAAAAGCCTTTCAAACGTATCTTAGCAGAAATCCCTAATGATATATTTCTTGTAATTTCCCAACATTTTGTCCTTGTGTATCAACTACAGCAGGCTAGCATCATATTTTAGCATGAACTATTACTGTTGTATTTATAAAGGGGCAAAGTTAACATTCATAAATAAATGTGTGCTTTCTAACTGTGCGTTCACACCAGAGGCGGCGAGAGCATCAAAGTTCGCTCTGGCCGCCCTGGCGACACACGCTGTCTGCCTGTACAACTTCGCTGGCGAGAGCGTCAAAATTCGCTAAATTGATCTCGTATTTAAAGGAGCCATTGCAGCATATCAGCAAATCAGTTACATTCCCACATAAAAACATGCTTTCTAGTGTGAAAATGTTGCGTACTTTTTATCAAATTCATTTAACTATGGAAAATCAAGTTGTTGCGTGTGGTGTGGCTTTGCTCCACTTACCCAATACGTCCATATGTCTGAAATATTCTGAAGCAGCAATACTGTTTTGTATTGTTGCATGAGATTCCCGCTTTTTTAAAGAAAAAAAAAAAATAACATTAATGCACATCAGTAACTCGGCAGTAACTTTTTTTAATAATTGGACAATAATTGGAAATCCGGCGACCGCAGTAATCAGACCCTTGGGAACAAATGTGGTCGGAACCAAAGTTCACAGGACTCTGTTCTTTCAAACGGTAGACTTCTACATTCCGATTGCTTGCCGCCGAACCGCGTCATAGCTCATTACCATAAAGTTGACTTGATTTCAACTCTCCTCGACGCCCACACCGGCGAAGACGCACCTCGCTGCCTATTGCCACCGGCTCCCATTGAAAATGAATGACTTCCAGCTACTTTGACGCTCTCGCCGCTTTCGGTGTGAACGCACAGTAACTGGTTGAGTTAGACTTAACCGACTTGAGTGTGCATAGGTTGTACACTCGTTAATGTAGTGCATTGTGGGACTGAGTGCACTTCAGAACATCCACAATGCTTTTAGACACCACTATAATTGGCTGCACCCTCACATTGTGCACTATTTAAGGGTATAGGGGTCGATTTCGGATACAGCAACAGTCATAGCGGGAAATAAATCAGAAAAATAAATCAAATAATAATCAAAATAAGGTGGATATACAGTTGAGGTCAAAATTATTAGCTTTTTTCAAATATTTCCCAAACAATGTTTAACAGAGCAAGAATTTTTTCACAGTATTTCCTATAATATTTTTTCTTCTGGAGAAAGTCTTATTTCTTTTATTTCATCTAGAATAAAAGCATTTTTGATTTTTTTTAAAAAAACATTTAAGGTCAATATTATTACCCCCCTTAAGTAATATTTGTTTTCGATTGTCGACAGGACAAACCACTATATAATAATTCAGGAGAGACTTCAACTGTAAATAAAGGTGACTAGACCACACAAATGTATGTCCAAACACAATGGATTTTGCATAATAGGTGCCCTTTTAATATCTTCCCAGGTGTTCTTATTGCATGTTACCTGGTCTACACCTGTCGGATCAGCGCCAGTGAAGCCGTCCATTACGTTCGCATCAAAAGGCCTCGCTCGATCCAGACCCGCTCGCAGATCAATCTGGTGTTTGATTTCGCACGGCTGCTGGGCTCTCAGCTGGCCCAGTTCCCCAGTCTGAACACGCGTCACTGCGCCACCTTCAGTCTCCGGCAGTATCTCCTCCGTCAGGCTTTTCTGCTGCACGGGGACGAGGCCCGAACCCTCAAACACACACCCAAAATCCTGCACGTCCTCTGCAGCATGATGATCAGCCTCACGCAGGGGTCTGCTGGCCCTCCAGAGGTACAGAGGGAGCTGGAGAAGAGGGCCAATGTTTTGACTCTGAAGAAGGCAGTGAAGGAAACGCTGCTGAAGAGGAATCTGCCTGTTTTGAAGGAGCGGAGAGGGTCGTGTAGGACGTTCTCCTGCGAGTCCTGGGACGAGCCGTTCGGGTTCCTGGAGAGGAAGAGAGACGTTCTTTTAAACAAGAGAAGCTACAGCGAATCCGATCTCAGCAAGATTACCATCATCGAGGTGAGAGCTGATCAGGTTTTAGTAAGATTTTTTGCATTTAGGAATTATTTTAAACGAACATACAGATTGAAGATGAAACGTTCCAAAATAAGAAGTGGTTTTATGTACATTGAGGGTATTAAATGCAGGTAAAGTGTCTAGTCTAATGCCAGAAGTTACAGAATTATTAACCCTCCTGAATTATTAGCCCCCTGTATATTTTTTAATGTATATCTCAATATTATAATATTTGAACGTACAGTAATATAGTATTATCTACATAAAGTTGAAGTCAGAATTATTAGCTCTCCTGTATATTTTTCCCCAATTTCTGTTTAATGGAGAGAAGATTTTTCTAATAACTGATTTCTTTTATCTTTGCCATGATGACAGTACATAATACTTTACTAGATAGTTTTCAAGATACTAGTATTCAGCTTAAAGTGACATTTAAAGGCTTAATAGGTTAATTTAAAGGTTAATTATGGTTAATTATGGTTAATTAGGCAAGTTAGGGTAATTAGGCAAGTCATTGTATAATGATGGTTTGTTCTGTAGACCATCGAGAAAAAAAATATTGCTTAAGGGGGCTAATAATATTGACCTTAAAATGGTTTAAAAAAAATTTAAAACTGCTTTTATTCTTGCCAAAATAAAACAAATGAAAAATTCCTTGCTCTGTTAAACATCATTTAGGAAATATTTGAAAAAGAAAAAAAAATCATAGAAGGTTGAATAATTTTGACTATACTTTTGTGAAAATAAAATGTCAAAATATGTGTGAAAAAATGTTGTATTATCATTCAGTGTAACATGTTTATGCAAAAATGAAACAATATAGGGCGTCACGGTGGCGCAGTGGGTAGCACGTTCGCCTCACAGCAAGAAGGTCGCTGGTTCGAGCCTCGGCTGGGTCAGTTGGCGTTTCTGTGTGGAGTTTGCATGTTCTCCCCGTGTTCGCGTGGGTTTCCTCCGGGTGCTCCGGTTTCCCCCACAAGTCCAAAGACATGCGCTATAGGTGAATTGGGTAGGCTAAATTGTCCGTAGTGTATGAGTGTGAATGAGTCTGTGTGGAGGTTTCCCAGTGATGGGTTGCAGCTGGAAGGGCATCCGCTGCGTAAAAACGTGTGCTGGATGAGTTGGCGGTTCATTCCGCTGTGGCGACCCCAGATTGATATAGGGACTAAGCCGAAAATTAATGAATGAATGAAACAATATATACTTATTTTGTGCTCTACTTAGCCTATTAAAATATAACTACACTTATGATCAACTTAATAATATTTTAAAGTATTAAAATATTATTGCCTGCAAACTGGTAAAACCTAATATAAATATTTACAGTGACAATTAGTACTTCAGGGCTGAACTGTGATCCTTAATAGTGCCTTTTATTATGTCACTACATTATTCTTGTGCTAAATATGCCTGAAATGATTATTATTTTTTGGTATATAAACAAACCTATTGCTACACTGAATGGCATTTTAATGGGTGTAAATCATGGTGAAAATTTAGTCATTTAGCAGACGCTTTTGTCCAAAGCAACTTATAATTGAGGAGGCATTCAACTTATAATTGAGGAGGCATTCAACTTATAATTGAGAAGGCATGTGCGACTCAACAAGAAGAGGCAATACACAAGAAGTGTATTGTATTGAATGTATGTAGTGTATTGAAGTTATATTTCATATAAAAGAATTAGACTGCACTAATAAAAATAATAATAATACACAAAACACTATATAAAACACTAATCTTAAATCAACACAGGCTCATTCTGAAAACATCCCCCTATATACGTTTCTGAAGATAACGAATTATGTATCCAGAAGTAAGTATGGCTGCATTTCACTTGTAAAACGAATGCTACGGGGCAGTGACGCCGTTCCTTTTCGCGCTCACCATCTGACTGCTTACCTCCGTATGGACTGTATGGTATTGTTACCAGTTTGTCCAGTAGCTCGCCATGTATGTCGGCGGACTTGAGACGCAGAGAGTAGTTGACCATTACGACGGGGTTCGAGTCCGATGAGGAACAGTTCCAGAAAGCGGGTAAGACAAAAACAGAATCCAAAAAATAAAATAAACAAGTAAATAACAGGGTGAGAATGTGGTAAAATCTGAAAATGTGGTAAAAACCAGGCGAGGGCTTACCTTTTTCTGGATTGCTTTTTAAAATTCAGTTGGGTTGGGTTTAGGGAAGTGGGTGGGCGGGTCAATCTCTGCTTTTGAAAATACTATTGGTTGGGTTTAGGGAAGGAGGAGGGTGGGTCAGTCAATCGGTCAGTCCGTCATTCAGTAAGCCAGTCAACAGCGGCCTCTGGTGGATTTATGTGAGAAGAGCAGGCTCGAATGGCCCTCGCGAGAGAAATTTGAGATCTCAAAAAGAGTACACAGCAGCCTCTGGTGGATTCGTGAAAACAAAACTGCTAAAAAACGTAGCTCCTGGGACGTATTTGGCGCTCTCCAGAAATGTATATAGAGGTACGTTTTCAGAATGAGCCTGGGTTGTCTTTAATTGTCATAATACTTATATAAATACAACTAATAAATTGACATTTGACTTGTTTCTTCAAGGATTTCATGTTCTCACACTGCTATTCTCAATCTGCTGGACACCATAAAATAAGCAATGGAGAAATCGGTCGAGAAAAAGATCAGAGAATCCCTACAGAATCCCAAAATTATCCTCAAATCCAGACGACAGACCAGTGCAATGGAACACAGACACAAACTCCTATTCCTTCATCAGCTCCTCCTGCACACACCGAGACTGTCAACAAGAAGACCAAATGTACAACCAAGAAACCTCAAGCTTTCCAGAAGTTCGGCTCAAACATTGAGGTCAGTGTGAAGTGACCAAATAAAATGCCCCCTGTATATTCTGAATGCTTTTGAATTTGCATTGAATTTAATTTGAGTAAATGTTGTGAATGTTTTTATTTTAAGCTGCGGAGAGATGATTTTCCATCAGATCAGTCGTCGTTATCAAGAGTGGTGGCGAAAGCACTGGCTCAGCAGCGTCCTCCGCTGGACACTGTCTTGAAAAGAGCAGCAGTTTTGCAGGTAAAGCATGTAAGACTTGATCTACTTTGACAGGCAGAATATGTTCCTGGATCCACACCCTTGTTAGTTTCAGGAGTGGCAAAATATTTTGATGCCAGTACATGTCCTGGCAAAGTTATGCTTATTATATAAAGCATGATGATCATGTTTTTGATGTTCACTTCATTGGTTACAGGAATGCATCTGAGCTCCGTTAATAATAATTTTATATGTGTCCAAGATACATCATCTATGCACTGGGACGCATCGTCAGTGATGTATCCTGGGGTCACTGGGTGTTTCGTGTCTTTCAACATCTGATACCCTCGCCCAGGTGACCCAGCTGAGGTTGATCAGACCCCAGCTTGCGTCCCAGTAGCCATCACCCACGGATCAGCCCTCTTTATTCATTGCCAACTTGTTGCTTTCTCTGCAGCTTCACAAACGTGTAACATCTGAGCTCTGTTAATGATAATTTTATATAACATTTTATATAATATATTTTATATTCAATTCATCTCTTTTTGTATAGCGATTTTTAAAATGTACATCGTGTCAAAGCAGATTAGCATAGATGAAAATAGAGACTAAAGCCCATTAAAAATAAAATAAGATAAAATAAAACAAATTAAATAAATCAAATTAAATATGAATGAAAAAAAAAATAAAAATAAAAATAAATCCATACTTTGGCAAAGTTGTGCATAAAACAATGAAACTTAAATTCAGCTTTAACCTTTTTTAGTCATAAATTTAAATGTTTTCTGTCTAATTTATATATTTTGTTTTTGTTAAAATAATGAGTCATACATTTTACCATGATTTACACACACTAAATTAATTGCCATTCAGTGTAAAAATAGATTAGTTTATATACTCAAATAAAGAGTGACATTTGTATTTAATCATATTTAGCTGTCTATCTCCTTATATTTACACATTAACAAAAGCCTTTCCATATTGCAAACATTTTTTTCTTCACTTGTATTTTTTGTCTTGTTTTCTTGTACAGTAATTTTCTTTTGGCCGTTTCATGTTATTTTTGTCCTGTATTAAAATCATTTCTGATAGACTAGATGCTCAGGATTAAGTTGGATTAAATTTTTTGGTTATTTATAACCATATATATAAGTTTTTATTAGCACAAAACTAAATATTTTTGTATACAGTATTTTTTTTTATACAAATAATAACTGTCACGGGAGGCTCACAAACGCACAGATTGCAGGAGTTATCAAAAACACATATTTATTAACAAAAACACTCACTACAGGCACTGGAACATCAACACGCAGAACTGACAAGGACATGTTGACAATACAATACCAGACAAAGAACTAAACCAATAAATACACAGGACAAGATTGAACAGATTACAAACAGGGTGAGACATCAGGTGGAACTAATGAACATGAACACACAGCAGGAAAACAGAACAAAGGAGTCACATGACATAGACACAAGCACATGGGACATCACCTGACACAACACAACACAGACACACCAGACTTGTGACAATAACCAAGAAAAAACTAAACTAAAAAGTCCAAATAAATATATTTTAAAATATATACACTTATAAAACTGTTATTTTAGACTAAAATAATATATCACAATATTACTATTTGTGTTTTTATTAAATAAATACAGGACTGTTGAACAGAGACTTCTTTCAAGTACATTAAAAATGTGTATTTGTTGATTTTAGTAGCCTATGTTTAAATATTTCTTCTGAACAAGGTAAAAATGATTAAGAAAATCATTATATTACAATGTTTCCTTGTTTCATTAAAGATTTGTTTGTAATTTGTAACACATGTTGTGGATAAAGCTGTAAATTATAGCATATTATATTGTTATAGAAGGATACTGTGGTGATGGTAGATATCTGACCCTGTTTATTCCTCCGCAGGATGAGCTGAACTTGAGTGAATGTGGCTGGGCTACACTGGTCATGGAAACAGATCCTGATGTCCTGAGCACACTGCTATGGATCTGGCTGGACAAACTCAAGGTCAGAGCTCACTGTATTGTCATTCTGCCACAAAATCATGTCCGAAAACATTAAGCAAAACTTCTTTTTGTTGTATGCATAACAGGACCCCATTCTCAGTAAAGATGACATCGAGAGGCTGACCTCAACCTGGCCTGCACAAAACCCTCTCATTACACTACACAAGGTGAACATTCAAACACAGTTCAGACGCAAATAAAATAAATATATATTAGTTAGATTATCCCTCTGGTATGTTAGTTATGTATAGGTTTAAAATAACTCTTACATTCAGTATTGTTTTCATGTCGAGACACAACATTTCGTTCCTCTGTATGTCCACACATGTAGCGGAATGACAATAAAGCTCAACTTGAACTAGATAAATAAATAAATAAATAAATAAATAAATTAATTAATTAATTAATTAATTAATAAATAAATAAATAAATAAATAAATAAATAAATAAATAAATTAATTAAATATTGTTCAATTAAAATAAAAGCATCAAAACATTTTCAGACCATGATGTTGAACGGCATCATGATCAATTTTTGAAGTGATTTTATGTGTATCAAAGTGTCTGGAATATAAATTTTTGTATATATAATGTCAAAATATGAGTGAAATAATGTTCCTTCATCATTCAGGTTAACAGGTAGATTTATATAAAATGAAACATCCTTACCTTTCCTTATTAAAATATAAAAAGAATAAGTGATCATATTAACTGCTATTACATACAAATATTAAAAATGTCTTGCTGACAAATGGGTAAAACCTAGTTACAGATCATAAATATTTAAAATGACATTTATTTTGGGGCTGCACTGTGATCCTTAAAGGGATAGTTCACCCAAAAATTTTGTCACCCTTCACTTGTTCAAAACCTATTTGAGTTTTTTTTTTTCCTACTATGGACGTCAATGGGTGCCAGCAACCAGCATTTAAAAAAAATCTTCTTTTGTGTTCAACAGAAGAAAAAAACCCTCATAAAGGCTTTAAACCACTTGAGGGAGAGTAAATGATGTGGTAATTATTTTTTTTGGTGAAATATCCCTTTAAATAGAATCTTTTAATATGTCATCAAACGATTCTTGTACTGACAAGATGTTGTTTTGGTATATAAGCCAACTATTGAAAATATGGTGAAAAATATATGATACACATTCTAATTCACAAGAAAAAGGCAACATTTAAACCTGTATTAAACATGTATTTTTTAAATGCTTGACCCAAATAGAGGTATAGTAAAGCGTTCGTCATACACCCCTGCTGAAAAATCCAGCTTAAACCAGCCTAGGATGGTTGGCTGGTTTTAGTCAGCCTAGCCAGACTGGGAGCCCAGCTAAAACCAGCTATGTCCAGCTTAAACCAGGCTGGTCAAGTTGGTTTTAGCTGGTCATTTTCCAGCCTGACCAGCTAAGACCAGGCTGGAAATGGCTGGAAACCAGCCTGGAAATGGCCAAAACCCCTCTAAAACCAGGCTGGTCGACCAGCTAAAACCAGCCAACCATCCTAGGCTGGTTTAAGCTGTTTTTTTCAGCAGGGACACCTGACAATCTTGATCATCTGTGTTGTTTTAGTTTCAGCGTCAAACTGTCTTCTGTCTGCTGGACTGTGTGGGTCATGTTGTGGTTCGGTGTCCTCAGTTTGAACATGCTATACTACAGAGACTCATTCGAGCATTAACAAGAGTAAGTATCAAACAAATCAACGGATAATAAACAAACAGCTTATCCGAGACAGATTATACATTTTGTCCTGTGTTACAGCGCCTTCCGGAGGAAATAGAGAGGAACAACATCTTATTGCGGGTCCTCAGAGCGTCAATGAGAGAGCTGTACCTTCAAAACCACCACTCAAACACGACAACAGCTGCAAAGTGCTAGAGACAGGGGTTAAATTATGAGGAAACTAATAAAAATATCCATATAAAGAAGCGCTGTATGATTGATCAAGTTATTGATTTGCATTTCAGTCATCTTCAGGAGTATTCAAACACTTAGTATAAACTTGTGTTAATGTTTTTTTTAAAATACAAAATATCATACAAAACACCATCTGCAGAATTAACTAAGGCATTTTGAGTCTGATTTTAAAAGAGCATCTATTACAATTTAATTAAAAATATACATTTCTAATTACTTTTTCATTGAGGATTGAACTTTACAGTAAGGTTTTATTTGTTAACATGTTGAACATTAGTGTTATAAATTAACAAACATTTGATTTGAGTAATAAAAAAGACTAATAATGAACAGCTGTGTCACTTATGAAAATTAATCATGGCTTTGCTCCAAAAAAATTATAAAATAAAATAAAAAGAAATTAGGCATGTTTTTATAAAACACACACGCACACGTGTTTGTTTTTGTGAAAAGTGGGTACATTACATAGGTTTCTATTAATTTTATACAGCACAAACCGTATTTTGTATTGCCCTAACCCCAGCCTACCCCTAAACCCAACCATCACAGGAAACAGTGTACAGCTTTACTCTCCGATTAAACTCATTCTGTGTGATTTATAAGCTTTTTGAGAAATGAGGACATCAGCTGTGTCCTCATATTTCACCTCCTTTTTGTAATACCTGTGTCATACCTATGTCATTATACAGATTTGTGTCCTGACATGTCACAAAAACACACACACACACAAACACACACACACACACACACACACACACACACACACACACACACACA
>CAIGQV010018227.1:7361534-7378694 GCA_903798115.1 Danio jaintianensis
ACACACACACACACACACACACACACACACACACACACACACACACACACACACACACACACACACACACACACACAAACGAAAACTGATTTTTAGCCATGGTTTTACTACAAAGTTAACTTTTTTTTGTTGTATTTAATCTGTCCATGTACCATGGTTTTATTGTGAACCATAGTTTAACCGTGGTATTTGCAAAAAAATTATAATCACTCAATACCCTATATGGTTGATACACTTTTTTTTTATTATGCTTTGTTAATAATGGACTTTATTGTAGAGTGTTAATAATAGCCTCTGTATATTTTACTAAAATATTTTTAAGTATAGCCAAAACTTGGCCATACTTAATATTTTCAAAGCTTTTAGTAGCCTAGCCTACTTGTTATAACATTATTATTATTATACATATTACATATATTACATATAGGAACCTAATGCAGTATTAAACCATCATTTCAAGTTCACTTGGTGTTCACTTGTTGAATTTGGTTAATTTATACCTTCATTTGTTTAATAATTAATAACACTGGATTCATATTGAGCAGCTCCTCGTGCACTTCTTACCAGAGGAATGTCACTCAAACTGACATCAATCGCCATGGCGACGGCGTCATAGAGATGCAAAGGAAAACAATTATAAACAATAAAAACAGTCGCTGAAGCTGGAGGTTTGATTAGAGCTACTTACGACTTTACATCTCGGTAATGTAGTTTTTATGACAGATATTGTCAACATCGTCGTTTTAAGTTATCCAAGTTTAACCTTTTATCGTTTGACATCTAAAAGTAATCGCATTTTGCACAGTCGGCGCGATAATAACGTGCGTTTCTTAAATATAAATCTCCTCAAGATCGAAAAGTATTTTTAATATCTTGAAACGAAGGTAAGTTACCCTGTTTCCTTTGTTTGGTCGACTTGTCTTTTTTTTTTTTTGCAGACACGCATAACGTAACAGTTACGAAATTATATGATAACGTTAGGCATATGTAATAAACAAAAAGATTAAATACAAATTAAGTGCTATTGTACTATGGTAACTTGTTGCTGTGTTTCTGTCATCACTATACAGTACTTTATGGGTATTAAGGCTTCATAAATTGTTAATATTTATTTGTTAATATTTGTATGTATAATTTTTCTTAAGACGTAGTTTTTTTTATGATCATTAAACACTAATCATTTTTGTTTGTATTTCATTACAAATATTGTTTTTCATTTTCAGCAGACCTCATGTCACCTGTGGATGTATGGGTGGGCTCTTGGAGGCCCCATAAGCCAAGGGGTCCCATTGCTGCGATGTATAACAGTCCAGGGCCAACATATGCTCTGCCAGGGGCAACTGGTACACACACACACACGCACGCACGCACACACACACACGCACTTTTGATTTACTGAGGAAATTCTTCTCTTTTTCCATAAAGCAACATTTACTCCCAAAACGATCCCCATGATAAATGTACAAATTACTATATTTACATAAAGCCTTTTTAATAGTGATAAAATGTAAAATAACCTCATTAGTCAGTTGTTGTGATGCTTTATTATTATTTTCATTCATTAATTTTCTTTTCGGCTTAGTCCCTTTATTAATCAGGGGTCGCCACAGCGGAACGAACCGCCAACTTATCTAGCATATGTTTTACGCAGCGGATGCCCTTCCAGCTGCAACCCATCACTGGGAAACACCCATACACTCTCATTCACACACATACACTACGGACAATTTAGCTTACCCAATTCACCTATAGCGCATGCCTTTGGACTTGTGGGGGGAACCGGAGCACCCGGAGGAAACCCACGCCAACACAGGGAGAACATGCAAACTCCACACAAGAATGCCAACTGACCCAGCCGAGGCTCGAACCAGCGACCTTCTTGCTGTGAGGTGACAGCGCTATCCACTGCGCCGCCTATTACTATTTTATTAAATATAATTTATAATAAATACTATTGTGTAAAGCACTTGAATTCATCTGTTGTGGCAATGTTATAGTTGCCGTGTTAATACAACTACTACAGTAATATAAACAAATTGCCCAACAGCAATGTAATAAGTTTTCTATAACTATCTTTAGGTGCTAATACACCACATGCTATAGTAAAATCTACAGGTTACTACAGTATTATTACAGTTTATTAGTTCACTATAGGTCATTCATTAACATTAAACAGTTGTAAGTGCTATAATATATAGCCTACAGTATAATAACCTTTACTATAGTATGGTTCAAAAACACTATAGTATTTAGTTTTTTAATGTGGGTTGTTGTTATTCTTTTGTTCACTACACAGGAATGAATAATCATGACCTGCGTATGCAGAAAGGCCCAGCGTTTAGCTTTGGCATACGTCATCACAACTTTCATGGCAACTATTCTCCAGGACCCGGATACCTCGTTCCCTCCAACATCACCAGGGTGGGTCGGGATGGGACACCTGCATACTCCGTCTATGGCCGACGCAAGGATATCCAGCCCTTTCAGACCCCTGGCCCAGGTATTTTTATACACCACAAGCATAAGACAGAACAAAGTCGAATATAGTTAAAGAAACACTCAATTATTTTTTTTTTTGGAAATAGGCTCATTTTACAAGAGTTAAAAAGAGTTTTACTATTTTTGAATCCATTCAGATGATTTCCAGGTCTGGCTGAAGCACTTTTCTTACCTTACCTTAGCTTAGCATAAATCATTGAAATGGATTAGACCATTAGCATTTCGCTCAAAAAAAAAAAAAAAAAAAAGACTTCCAATAATTTTCCTATTTAAAGCCTGACTATTCTGTAGTACATTGTGTACCAGGACCGATAGAAAATGAAAATTAGGTGCAATGATATTATGCAACATCTGAAAATAGTCCAAACTTCCAACATGACCAGCACACACTTCCTGTGCAAGTAGTCATGCTGGTTATATTGACAAAGTTAGTCGGTTTTCATGTGCTGTGTAATAAAATTGCGTCATGGTACGATAGCAAAGATCCTTCATTATTTTGCCAGAATGAGAGTATAGTTCCTAGACTTATCGATCTAGAAAATAGCAACTTCATTTTCTGATGGTCTTAGTACATGATGTAACTACAGGAGTCAAGCTTTCAATAGGAAAATTATTGAAACTCTTTGGTCATTTTTGAGCGAGATGCTAATGGTCTAATACAATGTAAAGACGCTAAGCTAATTAGCCTATTTTCAAAAAAAGTGGAGTGTCGCTTTAAGTTAATATTGCTTTGATTTACCTTTCAGGCAGTTACACTCCTGAAAATGCAACAAAGGCCACCTATCTCTCACCCCCTGCATTCTCCTTATCTGCAAGGACTAAGTTGTTCCGTAATGACCAAACTCCAGGTAGATTCAGAATCAGATCTATACAGCGTCAAGTGTGTTTGCTATGCATTAGCAGATGATCCTTCTTTCTCTCATCTCCAGGTCCAGCTGCATACATGCTTCCCCCAGTTTTAGGACCAAAAGTTGTCAATAAAACATCTGCCCCAAACGTCTCCTTCAGCGGTCGTAGTGCAATTGGCAGCTTCCATGAAGATCTTCGAAAGGTGCAGATTCGTCATTTTATGGCATTTGGCATCTTCATGATATTTACTTTGAAATGACACTTAAAATCCTATTCTCAGACTCCAGGCCCAGGGACGTACCAAGTGGTGGATCCATGTGTGTACAAACTCAAAGGCCCTCAGTACAGTATGACAGGTCGTAACATGATGCCTGGAGATGTGACCAAGAAGCCAGGACCTGGAGCCCACTATCCAGAAATGGTCTGTACCATTTTTATTAAACAAGTATAAATTGAATTGTTTAAAAGTGACATGCATTTCTAATACAAATAGATGCTGTCATTTTTCAACTGATCAAATAATCTTGAAAACAGTTTCAACAGAATTATTAAGAACCACAAATCTTTTTAATATTAATATAAAAAAATTTTTTTCATATTAATCGGCATATTGGAGTAATGAATGGTGATGCTGAAAATGCTGCTTTACAGCACAGGAATAAATAACAATTTAAAATATATTTAAATAGAAAACGTTTTGTTTAAATTGTGACAATATTATTTAGAATATTACTGTTGTTTCTCTATTTTAAATCAGATAATTGCAGCCTTAGGAGTCATTCACACAGAACAGGTCTAAAAACACAAGATGCATTCCTCAGGAGTTGTTTTTAATGTTGCCGTCAAATAAATCAGATGTCATGGCAACTTGCTACTCTAAACAGCAGCTTGCAATCTTTGCCCTGCCTCCGAATTCTTCTGATTGGTCCACTGATTATGAACTTGACACGACGTCTTAAAAAACACTGCTCATGTGCGAGATGCTACAAAAGACGTGTGACGCAAGCAACGTGTTTACATAAACCGAAAAACAATGGAAAAGTAGCACATTGGAATGGAAAAACCTTTGTGTGAATGGCTCCTTAGTAAACATAATAGGGTCTATTATGTAATAAAGGTGTCTCCAGGATGTATTTGTGAAGTTTCAGCTCAAAATATGTCACGGATCATTTGTTTGCTGTAAATGCCTCTTTTTGAGCTGAAGCAAAAACACACTTTTTAATGTAATGTGTATTTTATGTAGCGCATTTATTGTGTATGGCCATACACCCAAAGCGCTTCACAATCATGAGGGGGGTCTCTCCACACCACCACCAGTGTGCAGCATCCACTTGGATAATGGGACGGCAGCCACAGGACAACAGCGCCAGTGCGCTCACCACACACCAGCTATAGGGGGAGTGGAGAGACAGTGATAGAGCCAATTCGGTGGATGGGGATAATTGGGAGGCCAAGATGGGTAAGGGCCGATGAAGGGAATTTAGCCAGGAAACCGGGGTTACACCCCTACTCTTTACGAGAAGTGCCATGAGATTTTTAATGACCACAGAGAGTCAGGACCACGGTTTAACGTCTCATCCGAAAGACGGCCCTCACTGACAGTATATTGTCCCTTTCACTTTACTGGGGAATTAGGAATCACACAGACCGCAGGTTGAGTGCCCCTTGCTGGCCTCTCTAATACCACTTCCAACAGCAACCTAGTTTTCCCATGTGGTCTCCCATCCAGGTACTGACCAGGCTCAGCCCTGCTTAGCTTCAGTGAGTAACCGGTCTTGGGCTGCAGGGTGATATGGCTGTGACACACTTTAAATGTAAATGTCTCTTTAAATGTAAATGAGCTGCTCCTCCCCACCCCTCAAGTGGGAGGAACATTTACAACTTGTGCCTCTGTTAGTTACTCCGGCAACAACATACAAAACATCTGCACAAAGTCTTGTCAGTAAACAGTTTTTTAGTGAACAGACATGAAGCACTGGTTGACATTTGGGGAAATCCAGAAACAGTGTTTACTGATAGTTCTCTTTAGGGTGACTTTGTAATACTTTTCTTGCTCAAATAGTAACAATACACACTATATGAATGTAAAAAGCATAATATAGGACCCTTTAATCAAGTTTTGTACAGTGGTCTACATATATTCAGTTTCTAGCTTATTACTTAATATGTTTTCATTCATTCATTTTCCTTCGGCTTAGTCCCTTTATTCATCAGGGGTCGCCACAGCGGAATGAACCGCCAACTTATCAACCGTATGTTTTACGCAGCGGATGCCCTTCCAGCTGCAACCCAGTACTGGGAAACATCCATACACACTCATTCACAAACATACACTAGGGCCATTTTAGTTTATTCAATTCACCTATACCGCATGTCTTTGGACTGTGGGGGAAACCGGAGCACCCGGAGAAAACCCACACGAACACGGGGAGAACATGCAAACTCCACAGAAGTGCCAACTGACCCAGCCGGGGCTCGAACCAGCGACCTTCTTGCTGTGAGGCAACAGGGCTAACCACTGAGTCACTGTGTCACCCCTTAATAAGTATTAGTGTAATAAAACACTTTCATCTGTCTCTTTCAACAGGTTTCCTTCACAAGAGCCAAAGCTCCCAGCTTTTCCTTTGGAATTCGTCACTCTGAGTATGTCGCTCCCGCAATTGTGGATGGTGGAGATTAAACAGGTCATTTCTAAATAAATTCTGTCACCAAAGCTACAGTCTGTCATATCAGGTCCTAATATTGCTAATAATGGATTTACAGTAAAAAGATGCAGTAACTGTGCTGCTGCCACAATATGAGAAATGAGCTGGATTCTAAAACCAAGTGAACATCACCACTTCGGTCTTCATTTTTATTAAGTCCTCACGAAATCAAAATGTACAATGTTTATTTTGTTAGCGCACATTGTTAGTCTTAAGGTGAACAATTAATTTCTGCAAGTTGATCCACTTTAATCAAAATCTAACCAATAGCAGTCCTTCTCTGATGATGTCAGTTTGACGATTTGGGTGAAATATACTTAGCCACACCCCTCCAACTGTTACTGTTAACTCCACCCCCTACTCAATATTCCATTTAATTTGGAAATATATTGTCATACTAAAATAAATAGCCTGCAGCAACTTCTGGTTGACACAGACTTTAATATGCTGATTTGATGCTTAAGAAATGTTGAAAATAGCTGTATCCAGTCTACTGGAATCAACTGCGAGAATGAATCAAATGTGAGAATGAACCAAAGCTGCTTCATGTGATGAGTGCTATTTGTGCTTCATATGATTACCCGCCTACACTCTTAAAAACGATGGTTACTAAAGGAAGTTTTCATAAAGTGGCTTTCAAAAGAGCATTTTATTGAAAAGAACCATAAACAAAGAATAATTTTCCACTATAAAGAATCTTTTTGGAAATTAAAAGGTTCCACAGATGCCAATAAACAAAAACCTTTGTTTATAATGTGATGTAGATTGCACCTTTAAAGGTGGCGGTCGTCAAGGTAACCCATTAGGTTTTGGAACAAATCTAAAATGGCATAGTGGCAAACAGCACTGATGATTACTGTGTAAATCATGAATAAGTAAAACTTTCAATCACAATAATGGTGTCACTTTATTCTCACTTCACACTTCAGTCATACAGCAGCTGATCATTTTAACTGATTTTTTACAAGTACAATATTTATATAATATTTTTTTTTTTAACAAAATACATTAAAAATATATTTTTATAATACTTTTTTTTTTTCTGGGTTCATAAAATAATGTACGATCTATGATTCAGTGCACTCAAACTTACAGCTAAGTCCTTTTCATTCTTTGATTAGAAGTAAAAAGAAATGGGAAATATCTTTTCAGTGATAATCATGATGATAATATTATAGTGTTATTGAATATCCAGGCCCGTCGGTGCTGCTGAGAGCAATGTTTAGATAAATACTGTATGTAATATGTTTATGCATACTTCCCCTCCATAATAAAACAGACTGGAAAATGAACAGTGAGAAAACAGCGCTTCAGAAAGCATCGTATCATAGCAATATGTTTGCACAAGTACATAAAAATCAGTCTATTGACTTCCACATCAACCAAGGAAGTTGGGAAATTTTTACACGTTTTGTTTTTTCAAAAATTGTCAATAAAACATGATTAATGCATATAAATCTTACATATAGCTCTTACAAACGCATAATTAAAATGACTGTTATTATTTACATGAAGCATTCTGAGTTCACATTAATATCAGTCTATAGACTTCCACATCAACCAAGGAATTTGGGGAATTTTTACCCTTTTTTTTTTTTTTTTTTTTTTACAAACTGTTTACAAATTTTCAATAAAACATGATTAATACGTAAAAAAGTTTTTGTACATATGGCTTTTATAAACTCATAATTAAAACGACACCGTTATTATTTACATTATGCATTCTGAGTTCACATAAAATCAGTCTATAGACTATAAAATGAATTTGGGGAATTTTTAAACTTTTTTTTTAACAAACTCTTCACAAATTGTCAATAAAACATGATTAAAGCCGCAGTCACACTGCACTTTTCACCCCATAGACTTCCATTCATATGCATGCAAATGCAGCAGACCGGAAACGTAAGCTCAAGTTGCATTGTAAAGTTCAAGCTTGGTGAACTCTGAACTGCGAAATCGCATCACGTGACTGCGTGAGACCAATAGAAGATCAAAACATGACCTCTCTGTACAGAAATTTAAAATATGGACCAATCGCCCGCTTTTTTAAAATTTCGAATCATCTTGTTTAATCCCGCCCATTTTCCCCAGCGCCGTAAGATAGAATTTCACAAGGACAAACTCTAGTGTGTGGCATAATACATAAAAAAATTAGCATATTGCTTTTATAAACTCATATAATTAAATTATTATCTACATTATGCATTCTCAGTTTACATAAAAATCAGTCTATAGACTATAAAATGAATTTGGGGAGTTTTTACACTTTTTTTTTTCACAAACTTCACAAATTGTCAATAAAAACGTGATTAATACATATATAAATCTTACATATAGCTCTTACAAACTCATATCGGCATTAATTATATGTTTCCACGGCTGTCTTCAATGGTACGATCCTCAAAGGATGCTGCATACAGTGAAGATAAAAATAAGGAAACACTCTCTCATTGAAAGTGTGTTTAAACACATGCAGGCCAATATTACGGCCCGAGTCTATGAATGTGACTTTACCCTTATCCCAGTCCAGCTTCACCCCGATCCTCTTGATTTTCTGGCTGACCCGCAGCAGGGTGATGGCCTCTGGAGAATACCCCTTCCCGTATTTACCATTGCAGAAGCCCACGTACCACATGCCCATCCTGGAGTGGTTGAGTCTGTTTTTGTAAGCGGATTCTGTGATCACTCCGATGGCCCACGCAGTGTTGTCGCCAACCTCCACGTACCAGCTGTGAGACCCTGAGGTGAAGCCCTTAGAACCGAGAATACTGGTGTAGCCGTCAAATCTTTCTGGGTTTGCTGGAAGCTGCTGAAAGTGTTCGTCAGAGTATGTGATAGTGCTCAGATCATCCGACACCACCAGGTAAGGATGGCCGGTGTTGGGGTCAAAGGTTATTGGGCCTGTGAGGAAAGAGATACAGATCCTTTTTTATTACAGTCTCCTAAAATATCTGTAAATTTGTAGTTTTTCCTATTTTGTGATTCATATTTTAATTTTCCCTGCATCATGGGACTTTGATCTTTCGTCCAACAACTTTTAACCTTGGAAAGTAAAAAAAAAATTGACTTTTATTAACATTTTTAATAGTTTAAAGCGATATATTATCTGGGTTGGTGTTGTATATTACGCTACAAAAACCTTGTAATAAACTGCCAGTATATTTTCTGTTATTTTACAGATTTATTTCTCTATATATTATTTCTTATACATTATATTATTTCAAACTACTAAAATGTCAATAAAGTCACTTTGCTAAACTGTAGAGTTGAATTTTTAACATCAAAAGTCGACAGAGCAGAGATCAACATCCCATAATGCAATCCACAACCGTAAATAAACAAAAATAAAAAACACTTGTGAATCACAAAATACGGAAACTGTTAATTAACAGATTTTTTTTTTACAGTGTACAACAGGTTTGTATACATCCAAGGTCAACTTTCGGATAATATACAGCAACTAAATATACATTTACTGGATTTATTAGTTATGGGTTTTAGTAAAATGTTAATATTTATTTTATTCTACACTGTAACAAATATACAGAAAATGTACTGGCTGTTTATTACAAGGGTTTTGCAGCATAAAATCCAACACCAATCCAGACAATATATCACTTTAAACTATTAAAAATGTTCATAAAAGTCACTTTTTCCAAAGGTTAAAAGTTGTCAGAAGAAAGATCAAGGTCCCATAATGCAATTCAAAATAATAAAAATAATAATAAATAAATAAAATAATAATAAATAATAAAAAAAAAAATACAAACATGAATCACAAAATATGGAAAACTGTTAATTTACGGATATTTTTTACAATGTATATATATATATATATATATATATATATATATATATATATATATAAAGGTCTGATGACATTTCATCAAAATTTCACATAATATTTAATATAAAGATGTCTGAAAAGATGGCACCGTTTTGATATTTTATGAAAATAAAAATGCTCTAAATGAGAACATTTTTATTTAAAAGTTGAAAGAAATATAATCAGCAGTTTACAGAATAAAACAAATAAATATGTTTTACTCGTTTAGCAGTTTTCTGAGCAGATTTGGCATAAAATAACAAAAACCTAGCAAACTTTTAGACAATTTTAGACTATTTATTTAACCCAGTGTGCAAATTTAAAAATGACATCAAGGATGACGTCAAAAATGCAAATTGATTTGGTGTCAAAACCTTGACGTTGATTTGACATCTACACATTGATGCCCCTTTGACCACCAAAGTAATGACATCTAACAATGGCATCAAAACAATGGATGCCATTTTGTGATGCCATTGTTAGATGTCAGTTTGATGTCTACATTGATGGGACTACAGATGTAAATTAGCTTTATAGCTAACTCTGGCACAACATGTCATGTTGTACATTGTCCCTGTATAAATAAATAAAATAAAAATAAAATGTCAATTTGACATCAAGGTTTGATGTAATTGATTAGCATTTTTGAAATGTTTTTTATGTCCTTTTGACATCAAGGTGCCCGCTTGGTACCAATACCTTAATAATATTTGGTGGATTTTTAATTACAACAAGTGAAAGCATTTGAAATTTTATTCAAACCCTTACATAATAAATCCAGTAAATTTAGAGAATTTTCAAGTGGGCTCTCAATTCTCCTTTTAAAGAGCCTAGCCTGCTCTGATTGGTTATCTGATTGGCCCAGCCTGTTGTGATTGGTATAAACCAAACCCTCCATTACCATATCTGAATTTTAGCTCTTACTGAGCATTTGCAAACACAGATTTTCCTTTTACAGAGCAGAAAATGCATTTGTCGACAACACAAGCCTCAGCTCCAGTTTCAAACAAGTTTGCTCTCAGCCAATGAAGATCACAGACTGGCATTATGCAAATTTAGGAAGACTGGAGTGACTTTGATCTTCAGAACTTTTAAATTCACAAATAACCATTTTATATTACACAATATATGAAAGGTACAATCTGGAAAAGAATAATAGGGGCACTTAATAGTACAGATAAGAAGATTTGTATCTGCTCAGTACTCACTGTATTGAATGTTGTCTTGTAGTTTCTTTGACACTTCGAACGTCACGTTACCCACATGTTCTGCAACATTAATGAGCATTCCTGAGGGTCCAGTCTGATCTCGCAGTGAACACTTTGTCCTGAAAAAGAAAAACATTTAGTAGTCAGTACTTGACGTGGGTTTGTATTTAGATCCTGTTACAGAAAAAAAAAGCATCATCTTACCTGTCCATTGTAGTCTTGTAGTTCTAAAAATAAGTAAATGTAGATAAAAACAAACAGATTAGCCTATGTGATCGGAAACTGCACACTAGCGTTTAAAAAAAGGATATTTATTTGATCAAATATACAATAAAAGCAACTGATGCTTTTGCTAAATTTTTATACATTAGACCAGACATTTTGTGTGCGTTCTCAGAAAGTATATCAGGAGTTTAAACTGATAAGACTTTAAAAAGCATTCAGATGTTTGTTTGTTGCTGTTGAAGAATTTAAAACATCAGCTGTAAGGACACGTGTCTACTAAAGCGTTTTTTCTCAAGCTGAGCTTTTTTTTTTGTTCTCAATGGAAGCAATGCAGTTTCTAAAATGCCAGAAGTGTTTTTAGAAGAGCACTGGCATTTTCAGCAGTGCCCTAAAAGCTCCACCCTCTTCTGTAGAGCTCTCTGCAGCTCATTTGCATTTAAAGAGACACACAAAAGGTTTTTGCTTTAACCCCCAAAAATATGTTTTTATATATATATATATATATTTAGAATGATATATATATATATTTTCTTTTTTCCCAATTTCTGTTCAACGAGAAGATTTTTTTTCAACACATTTCTAAACATAATAGTTTTAATAACTGATTTCTAATAACTGATTTCTTTTATCTTTGCCATGATGACAGCACATAATATTTTACTAGATATTTTTCAAGATACTAGTATTCAGCTTAAAGTGACATTTAAAGGCTTAACTAGGTTAATTAGGCAAGTTAGGATAATTAGGCAAGACATTGTATGACGATGGTTTGTTCTGTAGACAATCGAAAAAAAAAATAGCTTAAGGGGGCTAATAATGTTGACCTTAAAAAGATTTTTTAAAAATTTAAAACTTCTTTTATTCTAGCTGAAATAAAACAAATTAGACTTTCTTCAGAAGAAAAAAATATTATCGGAAATACTGTGAAAAATTCCTTGCTCTGTTGAACATCATTTGAAAAAAAAAAAAAAATTCACAGGAAGGCTAATGATTTGACAACTGTATCTATTTTCCAATACTTTATTTAATCGAATGAAACACTCCTCACCAGGAGAAAAGTGTAGTCATTCCTCTGCAGCTGCTCCTCGATGGACTCAATAATGTGTGAGAGAGAAAACATCCCTGATTGGATCTCTTGCATCTTCTGTTTAATGATCTCATTCTTCTGCTCTTCTTCTCTCCTCAGAGCCGTCATGCGAGCCGCTTCTTCGTCTTCCAGAAACTGGTGAAGCTTTTTAAACACATCTTTAATTTGGGTCTCTGTGAGCTGGCTTTGCCTCTGGACACAGAACATGGGCAGAATCAGAGCTCCATATGGCAGAAACTGTGAGTAAATACTGGAAGTTTCTGCTGTTTCTCACCTTAATGAACTCTGCCGTTTCGTCCCAGGACTGTTTACAGTGCTCATAGTCTCTGAGCTTCTCTAGAAAGGTCTTCAGCTTCATCTGGAGCTCTTTCTGGAGGGAATACAAGTCAGAAAGGGATCATTTTGTTGTAATACTTGTAGTAATTAACACTCAAAAAACTACTTAAAACTATTTAAACGACTTATGTAAAATGAGCAGAAACAACACAATTCTTACAGTTTATTGGGGACAACTTAATTGTTTTATGTTCAATCCACTAAAATTTGCAAAAACTAATAAGTTAACTTAATTCCTTCAAGTTGTCCCAACACAAATCGATTAAGTTGACTTAACTGTTTTTACAAGTTTAATTGGATTTAACATAAATAAATTAAGTTGTCCCCAAAAAACTGTAAGAATTGTGTTGTTTTAGCTCATTTTGAATAATTAGTTTGAACAAGCAGCAAATGAAGGTAGTAATTCATTAAATGTGCCAAAACTTTGTAAACATTTCTAGCAACAAAAATCTATTCTCGAAATATTACAATTTTGATCTCGCATCACTCTGACTTTATTCTTGAAATTTTGACTTTATTCTCGAAATATTACAACTTTAATCTCGTATCACTCGGACTTTATTCTCGCAAAATTTTGACTATTCTCTCAACATTTTTACTTTATTCTAAAGCAAATGTCACTTTTCTGAGTGTATATAATAGTTACTATATTATTTTTCATTCATTCATTTTCCTTCGGCTTAGTCCCTTACTTATCAGGGGTCACCACAGAGGAATGAACCGCCAACTATTCCGACATATGTTTTACGCGGCGGATGCCCTTCCAGCCACAACCCAGTGCTGAAAAACACCCATACACTCTCGCATTCACACACACACTCATATACCACGGCCAATTAAGTTAATCCAATTCACTTATACTGCATGTATTTGGACTGTGGGGGAAACCGGAGCACCTGCAGGAAACCCACGCCAACACGGGGAGAACATGCAAACTCCACACAGAAATGCCGACTGACCCAGCCGGGACTCGAACCAGCGACCTTCTTCCTGTGAGGCGACAGTGCCAACCACTGAGCCACCGTGCCAGAATTCATTTCAGAATTCATTGTAATTTACATTTCAGTAGTTTTATTTTAAAAGATAATTATAACAATTATATATTTGTTTGTAGCTTTATTTATTTTTGCACACATTTATGAACATTTTTGCTAAAAAATACTGGAAGTTTAAAATTCTTATTTATTTTTAATAAATATGATTTATTCGTGTGTAGCTTTGTTTATATTTTTGTTTAGTAATTTTTGCACTTCAGCTTAAACAAAAAAAATGTTATTTCAGCTTTATTTTTGTATCTATTGACACTTTCCTTTATTTTATATTAGTTTTAATATTTTTTATATTTATACATAGCTTTTATATATTTGTGTTTTAGTAACTTAAACATTTAGTAGTCAACACAACATTTATACTTTTCATTTCATTTTTTCATGTAACGTTTATATTTTATTTTATTTCAGCTTTATTGGTTTAATTGTTTCTCCCCGTGTTGGCGTGGGTTTCCTCCGGGTGCTCCGGTTTCCCCCACAAGTCCAAAGACATGCGCTATAGGTGAATTGGGAAAAATAGCTAAATTGTCCGTAGTGTATGTGTGTGAATGAGTGTGTGTGGATGTTTTCCAGCGATGGGTTGCTGCTGGAAGGGCATCCGCTGCGTAAAACAAATGCTGGAGAAGTTGGTGGTTCATTCCGCTGTGGCGACCCCAGATTAATAAAGGGACCAAGCCGAAAAGAAAATTAATGAATGAATGGTTTAATTGTCACTTTTATGTTTTCTTATATTTCCATATAGCTTCAATTTATATTTAATTCAGTTTTAGTTTTAGTATGGTAGTATGTAACTGACTGAACTTTTTACATTTTTAATTATTTATTTAAAATTTTTATTTTATTTTCATTCATTCATTCATTCATTTTCCTTCGGCTTAGTCCCTTTATTAATCTGGGGTCGCCACAGCGGAATGAACCTCCAACTTATCAAGCATATGTTTTACACAGCGCAACCCAGTACTGGGAAACATCCATACACACTCATTTACACACACACACTATGACCAATTTAGTTTATTCAATTCACCTATAGTGGATGTCTTTGGACTGTGGGGGAAACCGGAGCACTCGGAGGAAACCCACGCCAACACGGGGAGAACATGCAAACTCCACAGAGAAATGCCAACTGACCCAGCCGGGACTCGAACCAGCAACCTTCTTGTTGTGAGGCAAGAGTGATAACCACTGAGCCACCATGTCGCCTTTATTTTATTAAAACATTTTTGAATAGTTCCATACACGTTTCTGTCTAACATTTGGTTTCAACTAATGATGCTCAGATGTTTTGACAGTATATCACCGTGTTCATCTCTTACGTGACGATTTTGCCAGCTTTGTTTACAAATGTCAAATGGGTTGTTTCCCAGCCAATATTTGAATTTATCAGCAAGTTCCCATGAAACTTTTGTTTTTGGAAGTCTGAGAACGTGTGTCATATAAGGGCCCTTACTGTGCTGAGACCAGTTTGACAAGACATCTTTCATATTTCAATGCTTTTTTCGATCCATTAAATCTGACACCCACAATCACTGAGATCTTTCACAAGCTGGAGAGTTTGACCCAGAATGGAAACTGGGTAAAAGTTCACAGTACATTTAAAACTGCTTTTTTGTTTTTGTTTCTACAATGTTTTGTTTGAATATTCAAATGAGGTAGTGATTCATTAAATATGCATACATTTGTAAACATTTCCAGCAAAAAAAGTCATTCACAATTCTTATTTTTATTGCTTTATTTATTTATTTGTAGTTTTATTTATTTATTTGCAATTTTAGCACTAAAACAAAAACTTTTTTTAAGTAATATTTTATTTCAGATTTATTTTTGTATCTTTTGCAACTCTTCATTTATATGAGATTTTTATTTTAATATTGTTATTTATTGTTTTTATATTAAGACCTAACTTTATTATATTTGGGTTTTGGTTTTAGTAATTGTAGTACTTCAATTTACATGTTTAGTGGTCAACACAACATTTCTAATTTTCATCAAATATTTATATTTTATTTATTTCTCGCCTAACATTTACATTTTATTTATGTCATTTTTAGGATTTCTTATATATTTATAGCTTTAATTATTATATATACATATTTTTTTTAATTTGGTTTTAGTTTTAGTATGGTTGTGTGTAGATTAGTTTTAGTATGTAGCTGACTGAGCTTATTTATTTTATTATTTTATTTTTGTATTAATTTAAAATAATAACTTAATTGAGATCTTCCACAAAGTTTGACCCAGAATTGAAACTGGGTAAAAGTTCACATTACACTTAAAACGGCAACCATTTTTGCACTACAATATTTACTACAATGTTTTTAATATGTAAATGAATGAGATTTGTAAACATTTTTAGCAAAAAAAATATGAACACGTCGAGTATAAAAGTATTATTTTTTTGACAATGTAGGTTTATTTATTTATTTAAGCAATTTTAGTACTTCAACTTAAAAATATTTTATTTTATTTTATTTTATTTTATTTTTATTTTTTATTTTTTTATTTTTTTTTATTTTTTTTATTTTTTTTTATTTTATTTTATTTTATTTTATTTATTTTTTTATTATTTTTTTTTATTTTTATTATTATTATTATTATTATTTTTTTTTTTTAATTTTTTTTTTTTTTTTTTTTTTTTTTTTAAACACCCACAATCAGTGAGATTGACCCAGAATGGAAAGTGGGTTATAGTTCACATAACTTAAAAAAAAAAAAAGTGCAAGCAGTTTTTTTTCTACTACATTTTGTACTACAATGGTTTGTTTAAATATGCAGATAAGGTAGTAATTCAATAAATATGTGCAAATTTGTAAACATTTCTAGCAAAAACATTGGAATATGTCTTTCTTTTTTAACACATTAGAGAAAAGGACAAAGGGGATTTTGGGAGTCAAAATTCGCCATAATTCATAAAATACAGCTGACATCACATTTTTTGTTGAATAAAAGGGATGTAATCAGGCAAATTATGTTCTAACATATTCCTCAGTAAAAATCTTCAGAATACAGATACACTGCTGGTTTGTTTTAATTCATCGTTACATTTACATGTACATTGGGTCAAATGTGGACAAACCCAACATTGGGTTCATTTTTTCAATTAAATTTAAATCATACTTTTTAACGCAACTGTTGGATTTGTCCATATTTGACACAACATTGGATTAAAACCCCCCCAGCATATTTTAGAGTCTAACATATAAATAAAAGTGCTGCTGAAGTGAAGATTTATGGGAGAAAATATCCATTAAAATATGTACTATAATGAAAATCTACAGTCACAAACTGATACAATGAAACAATGACGCACTTAAAGGAACAGTTCACCCATTTACTCTCCATTTACTTGTTCCAAACCTGTTTGAGTTTCTTTATT
>CAIGQV010018227.1:7387029-7404756 GCA_903798115.1 Danio jaintianensis
GATAGAATATTGCAGCTTTTTATTATTTTTTTAGTTTATTTTAAACACAAATACTCCATGTTATTGAGAAAAAATGAAGATTGTTGGAAAAAATATTGCAGCTTTTTACATTTAAAAACATATTTTAAACACAAATACTCCATGTTATTAAAAAAATGAAGATTGCTGGAGAGAATATTGCAGCTTTTTTCATTTCTTTCTTTTTTAACACAAAACTGTTTGATTAAATTATTTACAATGAATGATTTTCCTGAAAAAACAAAAAAGCTATCAGCAAAAAAAAAAAAAAAGCATTTATTTGACTATTTCCAGGTGTTTGACGTGCAGAGGAAAATCACATATAAGAATCTCCCTGTGTGGTATAAAGAGCTGCGCGAGTACCGACCCGAGATCCCGTGTCTGGTAGTGGCCAATAAGATTGATGGTAAACGTTGCTTTATATGTGAGATTACAGACACAAGCATTGTGGTTTACACGTCTCTTATCTTTTCTTCTTCATGTGTTTTAAAGCTGACATGAAGGTCACGCAGAAGAGCTTCAACTTCGCTAAGAAACAAGGCCTGCCTTTCTACTTTGTATCTGCTGCTGATGGAACCAATGTGGTGAAGGTGAGGATGAAGATCAGGAAGAATAATGCCTTTAAAATGCTCAATTTAAAAACTGATGACATGGACATGAAAAAGATTGATGTGATGAGTTTGAATCAGCCCTGTTAATATAGTTTTGCTATATATTATATATAGCAAACGGTGGCTAAGTGGTTAGCACTGTCGCCTCATAGCAAGAAGGTTGCTGGTTTGAGTCACGGCTTGGCCAGTTGGCATTTCTGTGTGGAGTTTGCATGTTCTCCCCGTGTTGGTGTTGGTTTCCTCCGGGTGCTCCGGTTTCCATCACAGTCCAAAGACATGCGCTATAGGTGAATTGGGTAAACTAAATTGGCTGTAGTGTATGAGTGTGTGTGTGTGTGTGTGTGTGTGTGTGTGAGAATGTGAGAGTGTATGGGTGTTTCCCAGTACTGGGTTGTGGCTGGAAGGGCATCTGCTGTGTAAAACATATGCTGGAATAGTTGGCGGTTCATTCCGCTGTGGCGACCCCAGATAAATAAGGGACTAAGCTAAAGGAAAATTAATGAATAAATTATGCATCAATTTTGGAAAATAAATCTTTAAAAATATCAATGTAAAAAAACCTGTAAATTCTTTTATAATAAAAATGTATATATGTTAATAATAATAGCTTTTATTTATAAAATAATATACATTTTATGTTTAATATTTGTAATTAAAACATGTAATAGTTATATTTAGTCAAAAGTAATATTAATACAAAAGAAATATTCACACAGTATTACACAGCAAAAATTGTACCACATTTTTATGCTTGTTTTTTTCCCTTTGCTTTCAGATGTTACTGTATTATTTTGGCAGAAAATAATAGGCAATTTCTCTTTTGCTTCTTTTTTTTGTCAACAACAGATTTCTAAGCTTGTTAATTGTTCATTCTTATTACAAAAACAAACAAACAAAAAAACTTGCAGGCAAACTAGCCTCTTACTTATCTATTTTCACTTTAACTGTCTATTTTTCATTAACTTAAAATTAGCACAGAGTCTACCTTTAACTTAAATCTAATGTGTTTCACAATTAATTTTGACGTATTATGTGGATACATTATTTCTGTTTTCTGCTCTGTGAATGTTCCTCAGGTGTTTAAAGACGCTATTCAGATGGCTCTGTCCTACAAGAGGAACTCCAGCGACTTTATGGATGAAGTCATGAGGGAACTAGAGGTGTGTGTGAACACTGAACATCACACTCTCCTCATGATAATACAGTTGAAGTCAAAATGATTGTGAATTTCTTTTCTTTTTCAAATATTTCCCAAATGATGTTTAACAGAGCAAAGAATTTTTCACAATATTTCCGATAATATTTTTTCTTCTGGAGAAAGTCTTATTTGTTTTATTTCGGCTAGAATAAATGCATTTTTTGTTGTTGTTTTTTTAAAAACCATTTTAGGTCAATATTATTAGCCCCCTTAAGCAATATTTTTTTTCTCGATTGTCTACAGAACAAACCATCATTATACAATGACTTGCCTAATTACCCTAATTAAGCCTTTAAATGTCACTTTAAGCTGAATACTAGTATCTTGAAAAAATATCCAGTAAAATATTATGTACTGCCATCATGGCAAAGATAAAAGAAATCAGTTATTAGAAATGAGTTATTAAAACTATTATGTTTAGAAATGTGTTGAAAAAATCTCTTCGCTAAACAGAAACTGTGGAAAATATACAGGGGGCCTAATAATTCAGGAGGGCTAATAATTGTGACTTCAACTGTACATACGCCACTGATTTAACTCATGTATTTCTGCAGAACTTTGATTTGGAGAACAAGGAAGAATCATCAGATAAAGAGGAAACGCAGGAGGAGAAACCCAGCTCTGCATGACGCATCATCATCACCATCTTCATTTTTATCATTGTCTGTCCTCAGATCATGGCTGTTCTTTCAGCACATACAACAATTCAATACGATCCTGTGAATGTACACGTGGCATTATCTGACATCAGAATGAATTCTCGGTGCACTGCAGAACTTTGATATTTCATAGAAATTGTGCAGCATTCAGATTTAGTAAAAAATAGTACTCTATAGAGACTCTCTCTGGAATGTGAAGTGTTTCCTGTGCCGAATTTAACATGAAATGTTTTTAAATTTTTATTTTGTTTTCAGAGGGAAATAAATATTTATGAGGCGTTCTCACAAAGTGTAATGTTTTACAGCAAATGCTCAAGTAACAATCTGTGACGCTCACCAATATGAATAAAGTACTTGATTTTTGTATATGGGTAGTTGATTATACATTTCGAAGTAGTTGTTATTGAGCTTAATGTCACCAGGATTAATGTTTGAGGTAAAAGTTGGAAATATGAAAAATTGCAGATTTACTATGCCTCAGGGCATTCAAGATTTAGGTGACTATTTTCCTTTCTTTTTCTGGCATTTAAAGAGATTTTGAGAGTTAATAAACACGAAATAAACATATAGACAAACATACATTAATACCGGAGAATCCTGGTGATATATTGATGTTTCAAGAAGAGAAACTATCAGTGCTGTGCAGAAAATTAACAACATTATTACCTTTAAACCACAGGCACAGCAAACGGTCTTGTGTGTTCAATTGTAGTCTTTGACTTGCATTTTACCAGTCACCTGGTCACGGTTTCGGCAAAAAAGAGAGAAAAAACCCCCCATATAATTTTACAGAAGAAACAAAAAAAACACATCTTGAATGAATTAGCTCAACAGAAAGGTTTATTTTTGGGTGAAATTCTCGATTGCGAAAAGCTCAAAATTGCGAAAGACAAAATGGCCGTCGGTTACACATCTCAAATGTGGATGTTCACTTAGATATTTACCGTATTTGCTTATCGAAGAGATTTGTTACAAGAGTAAAACTTCTCAGGACGTGACACAGATGCAAACATGAATGTGTTTGTCTGGATGTTAAAGAACACGTTACTGGAGCGTGTAACGTGTCAATTACTTGAGTATGTGCAGCTTTCAAACACTGACCTGGATATCGGAGATTCTGAAGGGACATGCAGCTCTATCCTTAAACCTGTGAAGGAAATGTCTGTCATATCACAACAAAATCAGAACACTAAACATCTTTTAACTATTAATAATTGATTGTAAATTACTTAAAGTATTAGTTCATCTTTGTAGGAAGTTCACCATTGAATGTTTATGCCATTTTTAATAAACAAATATCTTATTTGTCAGGATGCTTATAGTAAAGAAAACGCAAAAATGCATGTCCTAAAAAATATATACATTTCATCAGTTCTCTAGTCATCAATTTATGTGTATAATAAGATATTTCATGTGATTCCCCTTTAGAAATCTCTATTTTTCATTATTGCTTTTGTTTTGTGATGCTTTGCACAAGTGCTTTGTATATGTACTTTACATCCATGTTGGTGAGTTTAACTGGAACCAGCTTTGTTCTGCACATGAATGTTTGTATCTGCACTGGAGACAACCTCTTGAGATTAAATCTTACTAAAACCTCTGGTGTTTTTATGTAATGTACACTAATATCTTGTACTGTGAACAGAATAATGTGATTCATATTAATAAATATAAACAAGATCTTACAAAGCATCACTTATTAATTAACTATCAGCACTTTCCACAAATGAGATCTGCATGCATAAAATTATCAATGCATGAAAAGTGTGTTTAATGTCAAATATCAACCACTTCAATGAAAAATATAAACTTGCAGTTTTAGAAAAACATGCATTTTTAAATTTTTGATGTTAAAGGCACTGAAATAAAACCAAAAAAAGCTATTTTCTAAGCTATTTTATTATATATTTTTCAACAGTTTCAAAACCCCAAACAAAATAACAAATTGCAAAAGCACCTCTTAATGAAAGTCGCTTTTAGTTTTTCCTCTATACACTTACCTTGCTTTATGTTTCACATAGCTCATAATTTAATCACCAGGGTAAATAAAGCTGCATTAAAGCCAGAGTTAACATCCTTATTTATGACTTCAATATTAGTCATTTCTTCCAGGATTTCTCAAGACATTTTTCAGATTTTTGTGGCCTGAAATGACTGATTTGCAGGAACGTTTCTCAAAATGTAGTCAAATCGGTGCCATCTCATGTATTGGTTTGCACTGAAAATATACACCAACAAACATGTAACAACAAAGAACCATTGTGTTCTGTAATTTATATAAAGGAAACATTAGGAGAAACTAGAGAAATTAGGAAATATCTTCTACATTAGTAAAATGATTAGCATGAAAAAAAAAAAGCTAAAATATATGCTTTTATACTGCATTGCACTCTGCAATTGCACACACACACACACACACACGCACACACATACACGATTAAAAACAGAGAGCTTTCATTATAAATCATTCATTAATTTTCCTTTGGCTTAGTCCCTTATTGTTTTATGCAGCGGAGGTTCATCATAAATCTAAGCCCTTAAATGACACATAAAATGCATAAAATATAATTTCTTGCTCTAAATCCCCTTTTGTAAGTCTGCAAAACCACTGTGAAAAGTAAAAGTGATTTCAATTTGTTGCCATATAAATAACAAGTGTGTAAAATAATTATTTTAACTGCAGGAAGTGTGCTGCAGGTCACTCCAACTTACCCAGAAACAGAAAATGATATCTGAATTGGACTTTTTAGGTGAACTATACCCCTTTAGTTGAACAGTGAAATAACCCTGTATCAGCAACACATCAACCCACCAGAAAACAATGCTCATTAAAGCAGTGCATACTGCAGTTCTTGCCATTTTTTATTGTGCTTTTGTTGATCAGAAAACAAGATGGACAACCCTATAGAACATACTGCAGTCATGTAAATGATGTGTTTTATTTCATGTTTCGTCCTGCCATTGGTTGAGTAAAATTACAAAGAAATCATTTGCAATTTTTCATTTTCATGGTTAAATATGCAGACGTCTGCGCTACATTGGGGGAAAGTAAAGGGCAAAGAGATCTGGGCCAAGATGTCCACCAAAATGTGCAAGTCAAATCTAATTTACTGGAATTCAGGTTTTGAAGACAGGGATGAAACCAGAAATTGGGCCACATATGCAAATCATCGCAAATATAAAAACAAAATGTATATAAACTCCTATATATTTGGGGAAACAGAAAAGAAAGAGAGTCTGTAGTCTCAAGATTTCCAGGAGGTGGCACCATAGTGCTGCTTTAACAGCGTTTAGTTCTCTACAAACCTCAAAGAAATGCATTAAAAAAAAAAATTACTTTTTGGCACATTTTTCATGTCCTTTCATCTCCTGCTAGAACAACTATAACGTCATGTATATGACATAAAATCAAAGATGAAAGTGATGTGTACGAAACGAAAATCACAGCTTGAGTTTTCAGAAGATGAGAAGAGGGAAACTGGTACATATGGCTCAGAAATGCAGCTCCAAGTCTCCAGAGTGGGACCACATTCACAAAAACACACACACACACACACATACATACATACATACATACATACACACACACACACACACTTTTGTTCTTCGGGATGAGATGAAGCAAGGGAAAATGGAGAACATAAATAGGTCATCTCTAAATTCTGTGATGATTTCATATAGAAGTCTAAACTGGAATGGAGGGATCTGTGGGTGTATTTTTCAGGGCTCGTCTGCAGTAAATTAGTTCACAGTCATCTTGGGGCCTCGACTCCAAACGCCCCTTAACGCCTTCATTCAAGCCCTTGTAGCTCAGGATCTCTGGTGTTCAGCTAAATGAGCTTTCTCGCAGAAAAGTAGTTAACTAGTCTTTATCTAGGATTAGGGAATAAACATCAGTCAGAGTAAATGCCATACTGAGGCCATGAGGCGATGAATGCACAGTCCGTTCATAATAACAAGGTCATAGGTCATAACTATTTTTTAAAACACTTATTTTGATCTCAATGACATTCAAAGAAAGAATTCATTCATTAATTTTCCTTCGGCTTAGTCCTTTATTTATCAGGGGTCACCACAGGGAAATGAACCGCCAATTATTCCAGGATATGTTTTACTCAGCGGATGCCCTTCCAGCCGCAACCCAGTACTGGGAAACACCCATAAATGACATGTTAATATAGTAAAATGTAATTTATTTCTGTGATACAAAGCTTCAGCGCTATTACTCAAGCCTTCCAGTCAATGTAACACCATCCTTCAGAAATAATTCTAATATGAATTCTACTGATTCATTCATTCATTCCTTTTCTTTTCGGCTTAGTCCCTTTATTAATCTAGGGTCGCCACAGCGGAATGAACCGCCAACTTATCCAGCATATGTTTTACGCAGCGGATGCCCTTCCAGCTGCAACCCATCACTGGGAAACATCCATACACACTCATTCACACACATACACTACGGACAATTTTAGCTTACCTTATTCACCTATACTGCATGTCTTTGGACTTGTGGGGGAAATCAGAGCACCCGGAGGAAACCCACACGAACACGGGGATAACATGCAAACTCCACACAGAAATGCCAACTGACCCAGCCGAGGCTCGAACCAGCGACCTTCTTGCTGTGAGGCGATCGTGCTACCCACTGCGCCACCGTGACGCCCCATTCTACTAATTATTATTATTATTTTTGTAAACAGTTGTACTGCTTTATTTTCTTTTTCATAAACCATAATTTTTTTTTCATTAAGAACGTTAAAGCAAATAAAACTTCTTTGAAATATTAAGCTTTTGTAACAAACCTTATCAACAAACATCATAAAATTTAGTTTAGTTCTCTAGAAATCTATACACACGGGAAAAAAACAAAACAAAAACTGACATTAAATGTTAGTTGGTACTCTATAATGTTTATATAGACTTTGTCAAATCACATTTACACTATTATACATTCAGATTATCTTTTCTTTCATCTAAGACTCATAATCTTAATTTAATATATTAGATTTAATGTCCAATCCAACCTCCAATCCAATACACTGTCATACTGTGCAATTTAATTTTACTGTAAAATGCCAGTCCCATATTAAACTTTGCGTAAATAATGAGATTTAGCACAACCTACCACATAAATTTACAAAATGTCAGCTCGATACTTGTTTTTGTACCATAATTTACATTACCAGTGCAGAAAATATATGGTTTCAAAATACTTATGTCAGTTTGTAAAAGTATTACTTTTCATAAAATGACTTACTGCTCAAACTGACATCTGAATTTGTCGAAACAGAGATCAAAGTTGCATTTTACAATTCCAAAACGTAATGAAATGTCCTGTTAAAATCTATTATACAATTATTAATTGCAACCCAGGCTCATTGAAAATATGTGCTGTAGCCTAAATTTTCGTGCAACGTAAAATATATTGCTCCGGGTACGTTTCATTGCACGTTTCAGATGACAAATCCACTAGTGGGCGCTGTCTACACTTTTGCGAATCTGAAATACGTTACTTAGTGTATGTTTTGTTGTATGTTTCAGATAAACATCTTATTTTTATATGTCCACGAGAAGGCGGAGCTTGTCGTACAGATCACCTAGTGAACCACTGACCTAAACCCGTCCTTAAACCCAACCAATAGTGTTTTTTAAAAAGCAAACAGAAAAGAAAAGTGCACTGCGACCCTGTAGTTTTCCATTGCTTTTATCTCTTTTGTAGAACTGTGCTCCACTGGACTCGAACCCGAGCGCTCTGCATCACAAGTACAACACTGTACAAAGTGAGCTTCCGAGTAAACTGACCACGCCAGAAAAGTTGCCCAGATGGAGATAGATAGGTGAGGCAAACGTATTCCATTACAAATCTAACTCTTTTGTTGAATTTATTTGTTATTGTGCAAAGAACTGCACGGAAAAAATCTTTTACTTGTAATTATTACACAGCTGTCTGGAATACTTGATTCTGATTGGTTAGTCGGTATGTTATTCCCAGATAATAAGCACTGAAACTAATAACACAGGCTCATCCCGATACATAGAATCATCTTGACCGTCAGTGAATACGTTCACATCATATTTATATGCTTGGCTGTTTCTGCAACTGTTTTTGACTGTTTGGCGCCATCTTGTGACTGAATAATACATATGTTAGTGTATGCTCCATTCAGCTGTTTTCATTTCTGTCAGCTTTGCGTTTAATGAAAGTAATAATAAACTATTACGGCTCTAAACAGTGCTTTGCTTCATGTTGGGCTGCAAACAAGCCAGCTGGGCTTTATTCTGCGATAACTACTGCCTGGATCTACTTTATCCTTTGCTCAACGTCGCTGTAAATTTCACTAGTGTGAAAACGAACAAAAGTTGTTGCCATCATGCCACCCTGTAGTACACACACACAAAAAAGATTCACTGTATTTACTCAATTTTGTTTTAAGTGGTTGCAAACTATTTATATTGGCTAAATTTAAGCAACCAATTAAGTTGAACATTACTAAATTTAATTTGTTTGTTTAAATGCAGACCATGAATCATTCAATCCAACGAATAATTTTTTTCATTATTGTACATGTGCATATGTACATGTGGTTTCATAAAGGTTTCCAATGAGCCCGTGCTGGTTCATTAACAGATATTTTTCTCACAGTATAAAGGAGTGACATCTGTTTGTCTGCAGTGTGAACGGTCTGTACATCAATCCCTCACAGCTTTTTATTATTCATTCATTCATTCGGCTTAGTCCCTTTATTAATCTGGGGTTGCCACAGTGGAACAAACCGCCAACTTATCCAGGACGTTTTACGCAGCGGATGCACTTCCAGCAGCAACCCATCACTGGGAAACACCCATACACTCCCATTCACTACGGACAATTTAGCTTTACCCAATTCACCTGTACTGCATGTCTTTGGACTTGTGGGGGAAACCGGAGCACCCGGAGGAAACCCACAGGAACACGGGGAGAACATGCAAACTCCACACAGAAATGGCAACTGACCCAGCCGAGGCTCGAACAAGCGACCTTCTTGCTGTGAGGCGACAGCGCTACCCACTGTGCCACCCCTTATTATTATTATTATTATTATTATTATTTTTGTATATATTCAAGAGAAATATGGCATTTACTCAGACTCAATGTTGCTTTCAAGGAAGGGTTTTTTCCTTACACAGTGTTTCTGGCGTGCTCATCATCAACATCACCTCATCATCCTTGGCTGATTGTGTACGTCTGATTCAAATGCAAGGAAAGAGATGACCAGTGAAAAGCGTTAACTCTTTCTGCTGTCACAGTCTGCTTAAGACACACACACACACACACGCACGCACACACACACACAGGTTAGGTATTAAAAACAGGACTGATGGTGCACAAACAGAAATGAACACCGCTGGGTCTGCGTTTGCATGTGGATTGAATTGAATTGAAATATGCAAACGGGTCATATATGCATTGAGCCCTAATGGAGGATTGAATGGGAGAGGTGGGAATGAATGGCTTGAAATGCTAGCACCTTGTTTTGTGCAAATAACCCCCGAACTCCATACAAAGAGTAAAATCGTCACCTTTTTCGACAGGTGGTTAACTATGCATATATGCCAAACATTCATATATAGATCTATATATTTTTTCTGATTTTTAAAAATTTATATGAAAACTATCGTATATACATTGCTTGTGATTGATATAAAAAGCAAATATTTTTATAAGTCATTTGTCCATATATATATATATATATATATATATATATATATATACAGCTGCAGGATCTGCTTTTATTATTTCTTTTTTGACTGATTGTTTTTCCATGAAATCTTTTGTCCTCAGCTTCTTCTTTTAAATAATCGTTCATTCTAAATGAATTGGTAAAAATTCTTCTACGCATCATATTTCACAAGCTACAAAATCCACCTATGAGGAGAATAAATAAATAAAAATAAAGAAATAAAAAATAAGTCAAATGCTTCAGTGCTTACAGCAGGTTAACATATAAGCCATACGGTGGAAACGTTTACAATTATAGATTCTGCTTTCATTATGAGATATCGAACGCCAGTCATTACTAGTGGTGTAACGGATCACAAATCTCACGGTTTGAATCACATTATGATTGTTTACTCACGGATCGGACCATTTTTTGGATCAACCAAAATTTCCATTTATTACAAAAACAGTACTGCAAGAAACTTTTGGTTTTAACAAACAGAACTTAGAACCTGTAATTTTATTAAAAATAAAGTGAAGAAATAATCAGCTGAATAAAAAATATTGTAAAATATTCAGTACTGTGAAAAATTCATTGTTACTACTGCTGTTGCTGATAACGCTAAATGTAGAAATCTAACATTATAATTTGTACAACCCATATTTATTTTTAGTCTCATTTTCAATAAATGATTCAGTTATTCACTCATAAAACTTCATGTTTTATTGCTAGATGATCATTTATGAAGAATTATTCAGTGGCATATTTTTGATGGCTGGTTGTCATCACCTATTGGTTAAATAGTGTAATTGCTGCCTACAACTTTCATTTGTGAGCGTCAAGTTAAATGTATGATGGTGAACTTTTACCATAAACATCAGTGATTTTATCGAAACTATAAACTGTTATCCCAGTACTTCTGTGTTATTTGACTGTCTGTAACTTCATAACTCAAAAGACTAAAGACTGAATCTCTTTCTTGATTTTTGCGCTTTTCAAACACAGATTTGAATGCAGCGATTCGAAGGATTAATAAACATATGCAAATCATCTTCATTTATAATTTATGTTACGTGGTTGTTGAGATCCCGATCTTTGAATGATTAACCGTGCAGCTTACACCGAATGCATTAATGCAGGCTGAACAAGTAGTGACAAAAAACACCTTTAATAACCTAAGAAACCCACCACATGCCGAATAACCTACCACAACATCTTCCGTCATCATTATATTTTACAGGAAAGCTTAAATGCTTTCATACATTTGATTTGGATGATGCGAGAGGCGATCTTCTTTGTGATTGTTACAAATTAAGGATTAATCTACAAGTAAAAAAAAATGTATTAGCCTAATCCGCGGTTCATGTATGTTCCGAACCGTGGGTTGTGATCCGTACGAATCACGGATCAACCGTGATCTGTTACACCCCTAGTCGTTACCATCCAGATAAGCTTCTCGTCCCACAGTGGTTCTGTCATGCACACACACTCATTTACACACACACACACACACACACACACTTATTGCAGAGTTTCTTATTAACAATTTCTTATTACCAGATTAAGAAAACTTCAGATCAAGTCAAATTTGCGTAAGAAACTGGCGTTGTTGTGTGCATGAAAGCGTGTAACTGTATTTTTTGTTTGTTTTATATGAAAAAATGACAAACTAAATAACAAAAGTGTTTTTTTTGTGTGTGTGAAGGGCTCATCGTGAACACACGGTTACACCCCACTGTGGGATGTTCAATTAAAGATGGAAGACCAGGTTCTGGGAAAATACACCAAAAGAAAAGAAAATAAGAGGGTGGTACAATGCAAATCGAACAAACCAGTCAATCATCATTCCATATGGGGATGTAACGCTTCATGCTACAGTCCATCTTAAAAGGAGAACCATCAAAAAAAATCATCTTCAAGAGTGTTTTTTGTCTTTATATATATAATATCATATATAACTTTTATATTTATGACAAAAAAATTTATATTCATATATCTATATACTTTTTTCTGTCAAATATATATGTATATAATTGGTAAAAATGATTAAATTATTGGTGGAATAAATCATCTACGGAGAGAGACGGGTGCGTTTCACACGGTCCGTCCTGTTTGCTGTCTCTCTCCATTTTTCAAAGCTATTTAAATACATTGAGATATTCTATCTAATGTCATATTTCCTTTGGAAACCCAAAGTAAGAGTCTGATTATGAAAAAGCCACTAGTGTTGGTTAAACATTCTCCGAGTTGTAGTACGTTCCTCAGCCAGAAGGGGGCAGGCGGTGGACAGAGAGGATCCCGCCACGCCCACTCTGCTCATCCACTCCTAAAAAAATACTCTGAAAGGCAACTGAACTTCCTTTTCTCAACAGCATCCCTCCTTTTTCTGGATGAACGATGCAGCGGTAAAAAACAGAGTAAAGTGGAAACAAACAAACAAAAAAAAAAACAGATTTGGGACTAAGGGATTAGAGAGTGTTTATCATGCTAATGAAACTGAAGAATCAATTATGAGATGTTCTGCATTGGCTTTGTTCAGACAGACAGCAAAAATCACAGTTGTTTGGCGTACTTTTGTAGTCTGGACAGCAAAAAACGTCAAATCTGTAGGTGGTTTGAAAACGGATTAAATGCAACGAGAACTGTTGAATCGGATTTTCAAGTAGTTTTTGCCTAAATAAATGATGATACTTGTACACATTTCATTTAGAGTAAATGAGTACAGACTATTTGCATAAATGCATTAACTGCTTGAAAGCATTATGAGCTCAGTATATGAACAGATGCAGCAACTGGATGTTTCTTACATCACATTTACATTACACCTGCTACTAAGATGTTTAAATATGTATTAGATCAGACTGCCTTCATTGTGTCAATGATCATGTTGCTGAAAAAAGACCAAAAATCCAAATCGTAGTTGGTGGCAAAATCTGATGAAGTGTTTAGAGGTAATAGACTGGAATGCATGTTAATACCATGTCGAAACAGCATTTGGCTTTTTATTATTTTCCTGTTCATCCTTGTAAAGCATCTTTGACACAATCTACATTGTATAAAGTGCTAGAAATAAAGGTGACTTGACTTGATATTAGGTATTATTATTATTATTATTTTTAGAGATTTAATTTTGACATTTTTTGCCCTTTTATTGTGATGGGGCAGTACTTAGACAGGAACAAAAGTTGGAGAAACCAGAATTTGAACTTGGGACGCCAAAGCGACACGGCGGTGCACTGCCCGACAACTTGGATATTTGACTATACTGTCTGAACAGGCAAATACGATTTAAACAGTCAATTCTAAAGATCGGATTTGTGTGCAGTTTGAACAAAATCAGTGCAATCATTAAATTCACAGCCCCTCCAATACACACAGCACCCAGGTGATTGGCTGCTGGCAAATATGTGGGAGGGGCTTAGTGCTACAAAAACAGCCTAAAGCAAACACCCAGTCCACTGATGATGGATTTAGGAAAAGTGTGATAATTTAAAGCTAAAGTGTGGGATTTCTGCACCAATCAGAATTACAAAAAAATATATATTTTCCCGGATAAATATTGGTGTGTCGGATTGGTTAGGATGCTCAAAAAAACAGAGCAAAGTTTTGAGAAGAATTAGGAGAAAGTATTGAAGGTGCACGTTTCAGCTTTAAAGAAACACTCCACTTTTTTTGAAAATAGGCTCATTTTACGACTCTAGAGTTTATGCCAGCCGATCTCCGGGTCTGGCAGGAGCACATTTAGCTTAGCTTAGCATAGCGAATTGAATCGGATTAGACCATTTCAATAGTTTCAATACTTTCCTATTTAAAGCTTGACTCTTTTGTAGTTACATCGTGTACTAAGACTGATGGAAAATGAAAAGTTGCTATATTCTAGATCGATATAGGAACTATTTGGCTTTATAATCAAGGAACTTTGCTGCAGTACCATGATTGCAGCAGACCATTACCTAGTTACCTAGCCTGGGAATATTTTCAGGAAATGTGTAATATCATTGGGCCTGCTGCAGCCATGGTATGGCAGCAAAGTTCCTTCATAATTACCCGAATGAGAGTATAGTTCCTAGACTTACTGACCTAAAAAATAGCAACTTTTCATTGTCCATCAGTCTTAGTACACAATGTAACTAAAGAAGAGTCAAGCCTTAAAAAGAAAAAATCTTTTTCAAAATTTTTTTTGAGCGAGACACTAACAGTCTAATCCAATTCAATGATCTATGCTAAGCTAAGCTAAAAGTGCTCCCGGCAGATCCGGAGATCGGCTAAATGGATTCAAAAATGGTAAACTGTTAACTCTAGGTGACTTGTAAAATGATTAGCATAGATAATTGAACTCCTTGATAATTACACCCGAATGAGAGTATAGTTCCTAGACTTATTGACCTAAAAAACAGTAACTTTTCATTGTCCATCATCGAAAAAATCTTTTTCATTTTTTTGGAGCGAGATGCTAATAGCCTAATCCAATTAAGTGATCTATGCTAAGCTAAGCTAAAAGGGCTCCCGCCAGACCCGGAGATCGGCTAAAATGGATTCAAAAAAGGTAAACTGTTAACTCTAGGTGACTTGCAAAATGATTTCCAAAAAAAAGGAGTGTTCTTCTAAAGCTCCGAAATCACAAGCAAAAAAAGCAAACGAAATGAAGTAAACTGTGTTGACACTAGCTACAGGCAGAGGGAGGCGCGTGGTCAACTCTCCAGCAGCTGTTTAAGTGCGCGCTCAATGTTCATGCGATGACCCACGCGCGTCACGCCCAGCTCAGCGTAGTCCTCCTTGGTCAGAGCAGGCAAATGGGAGCCCTCGATCTCGTGCTCCTGGAAACGATCCCGGTGTTCGGACAGGTTAATGCTGGCCAGCCAGTCTCCCACGTCGTACTTGTTCCACAGATGAAGGGGTTTCTGGTGGAACGGCCGCAGGGTGAGCAGCGGGGAGGTCATGCCTGGCGAAGGGGCAGGTGAGGGAGAGCGACTCCGCGCACTGGAGCTCCTCATGACGAAACGCACTTCTTTCGGTTCGTGAGGGAGACTGAGGCTGGACGACTTAAGGATGGTGGGCGGTGTGATCGGGGACGTGGCCAGGCCGAAGCCCCGGATGGGTCCTAGAGGATCTGAGCGGTCTGGGGATCCGGGACTGGGGGTCCGACGGGTCACTGGGTAGCGGCTGCCTGGTCTGATGGTGTAGGTGGTGCCGTAGCCTCTCTGAGAGATAGTATGGAGCTCTCCCAAACTGCTGAAGAGTCTAAATATTGGACACATGGGGGGGAAAGAGAAAAGGAAGGGGGCAGAGAGGATGAAAGTCAAATTTTTGTGTGTGTGAGAAATGGCAGGTTTTGAGAGTCTCTTTGTAACCCAATTTTAGTAATAGTATCAGCTATGTTAGGAGTCTACGCTTTGAGATAGATGTGGAAAACGCATTAAAGGGATAGTTCAAGCTAAGAATGAACATTTATAATTGGTTAAGTGGTTGTAAACTTTTATGAGTTCCTTTCTTCTGTTGAACACAAAAGAAGATATTTTGAAGAATGTTGGGAAGTATTTACCATTGACTTGCATAGTAGGAAAAACAAATACAATGGAAGTCAGTGGTTACAGGTTTTAAATATTTTTTGTGGTTAACAGAAGAAAGAAACTCATAAAGACTTGAAACAAGTACAGGAATGATGACAGCATTTTCATTTTTGGGTGAACTATCCCTTTAAATTTGTGTTAGTGAGGTGCTTCATTAATGTGTTTAGTGCAAAAGTATTACAGACCTGTGGAGTATATACTGAGAAAACTCTTCATATGATCAAGGAGTGAAAGAAAATCTGAATAGCTGAATCTTAAGATTTTAGTTTGTAGGGTTTATAGTGTTATACTATTAATGATTATATCTTTTAATATCTTTTTTGACAAATTTTCCAGCGAAATATCTATAATTCTTAGATTTACTTGAAACAAAAGTCCATTTGGTTTTTTTCAAAGATCACGTCTTGAATATAATTGTATTTTGGCTTACTGCAAAGAATTGTTCTTTACTTATTTAACTATCAAACAAGTCAAATTCATTTTTTAACATTAGTTAACATCAGCAAGCGATGAAAAATACTTCTGAACAACTGAAATACTGCAACATTTACTAATGCATTATTAAAATAAAAAGCTGTATTTTGTTAATATTATTTAGGGGCTATTATCTAACATGAACTAATAATCATTGCAATGAATTAATTATGAATTAATGAATGAATGCATTGACAAAACTGAAACTTATTGAATTAAATAAAGCCAAATACAGTAAAACAAAATACACACAAAAAACAAAACAAAACAAAAAAAAAACCTTCTGTAATAAATTTGTCGTTTCCAGCATGTCTAGATATTTTGATTGGAAAATTAGTAAAAATGAGCTTAATTTAAAATTTGCACGGTTTTTGTATTTAAAATATTAGTTTAATTTAAATAATTAAAGATTACTTTCAGGATGTTAGACAAACAATTACTAAAATGAGCTTAATTTTAATTTAAATAAGCGAAAATTATTATAGTTTTGGAAATCAATTTAATTTAGTAAGAAACAAATGCATATACATAATAAATGTAATTCATTAAGCTTGTCAAGACTGACAGTGTGTATAAGTTTAAAGGCGCACTAAGTAATAATTGAAAAACTCTTTTGATTGCAGTGTCGGCCATGACACGTTACTATAGCGATGATATCAAAAACGAGCGTGGTCTTGTTGGGTTATGGGCGTGTTTGTTTTGAATATCAATATCATTTGCCAAATTTTAAGTTGTTTTTCAGTTCTGCACGAATCTGTATCCACTGAAGTGAAGATCAGACGTAATTACTCAGTGAACAATCAACGGTAATAACTGGGGTGGTTACGTGAGTTTGAATAAAATGTGTATGAAATGCATAACACTGAAAAAATTACACATTTTACAAGTCGAACACTGAAAGCACAACCAAACATGCAACACATGGAAACAATAGAAGACGACAGACTCAACCTTCAAATTACTTGCATTACTGTAATATATCATAATAGAATTCACACACTACAATATCCTACATATACTAGCCACTTCACTTAACAATATATATGCAAGCTCTGATCATTATGCCTGTTGAAGCAGCCTATACGTAAACTCTAAACAAACTATTGTCCTATTCTTGAAATCCTTTTTGGGTTGTAATTTGATGATTGAGGAGCATTAAGCAGCCAATGAGAAACATGAAAAAGCTGGGTTTAAAGGGGGTCTGGCCAAATTAACATAACAGAAGGGTGGATGATGATCAGGGCTCTTGGAAACAGACAGAAAAAAGAGAGATGAGATGATTCATGCGCACTTACACAGGTGCCCGGTTCTTCTGGGCTTAGCCTCAGATTCAGCTCTAGACAGAGCAGCGTAGCATGCAAAGAGAGAGATAGTGAGAGAAATAGAGATAGATAGGAGAGAGAGAGAGAGATGGAGAGAGAGAGAGAGAGAGAGAGAGTGAGGGGGCAATGAGAGAGAGAGAGAGAGAGAGAGAGAGAGAGAGAGAGAGAGAGAGAG
>CAIGQV010018227.1:7404766-7430366 GCA_903798115.1 Danio jaintianensis
GAGAGAGAGAGAGAGAGAGAGAGAGAGAGAGAGAGAGAGAGAGAGAGAGCGGTCGGTTAGCATCAGTCCATGACAGAACAAAAACAAACACCACACACTTCACGTCCTCAACAATGTCAATCCAATGCAAACCAAATGCATAGCGACACAGACCAGAGCACAGCTATCCCCAGATGTCAGCTTTCAACAGTGGAACGCACACAAATGGAGACTCTATAAATGGCCAATTATTTTTTTTAAATGATAATTTTTTTCCACACATGCTTTGTCTGGGGTAAGGTGGCATTCCAGTCAAACCGAGCAACAAAAACAGAGCAACAAAACAAACTGAACAATTATGGATGAAAAATCAACAATGCATAAAACTACGAGCAACATTTGGTCCTAAATAGAAGCCAGAGTGACCATTGTGTTAGCATGGTTGATGTATGAAAGTGACGCAAAACTACAGAAACGAAATGCTCAGAAGTCAGACTGGACAGAAGGTTTACATTTTTAAAATGGCTACATAGATTGGGAGGAATGAGAGACTATTATTATGATGAAATTATGTAATGGTTATGTTGGTTTAATGCTGGAGTATCCAATCAAAACGTTTAGCTGGTTTACTTTATTTCATTTATTTGAATACACTAAATTAAAATAAAGTGAACAAACATGAGTTTTAAAGTCGCCATGAAACAGAAGTTAAGATTGTCATTTTTTCCCATATCGTGACGTACATCCAATTAGAACGGTCCTGAAATGAGAAAAAAAATGTGCGGTGCATGATTTCATCCACTGGGAACTGACTGAATCAGTGGAAGATGTGTTTGTAACAAAACAAAGATTTATAAATGGATGAAAGCAGGGCAGAAACGAGACGCCCTGTTATCCCCGCCCTAAAGGCATTCCATGTGACCAGATGTGAAGAAAAGTCATTTTATAGGTTGGAGAGAAGGTTATGGTATTTGATTAAAGGTGCAGTATGTAAGTTTAAAACCCAGTGGTTGAACTAGGTATTGCACTCCTGGATCAAAACAAATGCAAGCGCAGGTTGCCAGATTGACGACCAACAGGAGCGAGCCTGACTATCGAGTCTAAAGGCTCATTTAAGGCTGATTTAAATTGTGTTCTAAATAATAACAACGGCAGGCGACAGAAGGAATATTTTTCCATATTAAAAGGAGTTTTTTGTCCTAACCAACACCTCGAATTGATATATTAAAAACGGCTTCTATTTCTTTTAGCTGAACAACAGGATAAACTGACAATGATCACCTCAGGTACACATCATGTGCTTTATTCATTGTTAAATGCTAATAATGTGAGTTTGAATGCCATTTTACATGACATTTATTGTCATACTACTGAAAGCAGCAGCAGATAGTTCACCTCAGATCTTGAAAAGAAAATAAACCATTTGAAAATGAACTTTAGAACCGTGACTCAAAACCAACATATATCAGTGATTCAGCATGTACAATTAATAATGTTAAAAAGGTTTAATATGTATTAATTAGATTATAAACCTTATTTCGTTAGAGTGCAGTAAGTGCACTATTCTGTGCTTCTGAATGGCTGTATTTAAATTTCTGTCGCGTTTCGTCTGGTGTAAACCTGGGGTGCTGAAACATAATTGGCTAAAGTGGCATTGGGCAGGTTAAAAAAACCAAAACAAAGACAGCTGTTCTGGCATGTAACAGACAATTTTAAAGCAGAATAACTGACTTCAGCATTGTTTTTCAGATAAACAAGTACGTTCACTTGGCATGTTTCTTAAATATCTGCAAACATATTATGGTATTTTTCTTTTTTAGAAGAGTCAAAAACTTACATACAGCACCTTAAAGGATTATGAGGGCACAGATACCTCATTTATAATAAGCACTACTATGAATATAAAAAGAAGAAGAAAATTTGAAATGAAATTTTAATTTCATGGCGACTTTAAGGAGTAAATGGATGCAAACAACACATTCATACCATACGATGTTGCAAGAAAAAAAAAAGTCACACATACATACTGCTACCACAGTGCCACAGAGGAGCAGGCCACAGGGAAAAGCTCACTAAGTTAGATTTGGAAGGTGAAGGGACAAAGCTTGAGATGGTGCATGCCCTGAAGCCATCTGTTACCTTGTGAACACCCAAATGGCAATGTACAGAGGGACTTCAAATCCAAATTAAACATAAGGTTTTACTGCATGTCATTGAGAACGTTTTTGAGTTGCACCATGAACACTGAACACACTACATGGCCAAAATGGTTACACTTAAGCTACATTTACACAACAATGATGTAGCCAAAAACAAACGTTTAACATTGTATGTATTGTATTGTAAGTACATCTTGTAAGTAAACATGCGGGAAGTGATAATATGTTGTTGGTGTCTCGGTGCTGATGTGCATTTAAAATTTGCAGTGTGCATATATGATTTGTTTCTACTGTTGGTTGTAATATTGGTAAGGAAAATCCACAGTTTGCGGAAGAAGCGATTAGCAACCTTTTTACCGGCAACGATAGTAACATGCACTCTGCCACTATTGTGTATGTCTGATCGCACTTGTATTTAAACTTGACATTTACTGCTCATGTCTACTTACCTAACACATACTATACAAAATGCCCATTTTGGGGTGTTTATACAAAAAGGATAATAATATTATTATTAAAATAAAATGCATAAAAAGTTCACTGTTTTTGGCTGAAAACCTTGTTGTGTAAATGGTCCCTTAATATACTGTACTTGATATATATACACTCTACTTTTGGTTGATTTGCCAGGGTGGACAAGGGAACACAGAACCTGCAGGAGTGATTAATAAAACCCAGAACAATGCCAGCAAAAGTGATTGAATGTGTGATTAGTGGATTGTTAAAGAATAGAAAATAAAAGGAATGACATTTGATTTACCCTAGTGGCTAAAAGCTAAGGTTTACTGTCTTCCATGTCGTTGTCACATCTGTTGGGATATAAAGGACTTCAGCTGTTTGAGGATATAAGCAAAATAATACATAGCTGGTGCTTTAAAAATCAAGACAGAAAAAAAATCATTACATTTGTGATTTTATACGAAGATTATTTATTCCAGTTAATCAGTTTATCTCAAACTGTTCCTGTTTCCTTAGTTATGTGTATTTTTGCATCCACATAGTCTATGGTTGGTGAAATCAGGGCATCCTATGTTACTTACCAGTGGTAATCGAATGCTGAGATTGTTCTTGGGCTCCAAACATCTCAACGAAGAAAGCATGTTAGACATTACCACTTATTTTTTCTAAACAAGTTCCAAATGCTAAAGATGTGGATTTGCTTTATTTAAGATAAAAGTCTGTCCATGTCTTTGGTTGCATTATTCCATTCTCTGGCATTCTTTATGATGTTTATGAGAATTATTAATGTATCTTGTTTATGTTATTTTTATTCCATATTAACGATTACAAAGTTATTAGTTTCAATTAATCACTGTTAATCATATTTGAAAAATAAACGCAAAGGGTAAATATTTTCAGTGCCATTTAACCAATAGAAAATTGCATTTGGATCATAAACAATCACAATCAGCATTTTTCAGCATAAGAAGTTTTGAAAATTTGCAAAATGAATGCCCTCCTGCAGGATTCACACTTTACCTTGGACCGACCACAGGGGATTTTCTTCCGGGGTCAAGTGAAGCTCCAAGTGGCTCTTCCCCAAGTGAGCGTGTGTCCTTGTTCAGCTGCTGCAGCCGGGAGCTGAGCTCGCTGATCACAGTGGGCTTGCCTTCCTCTGCCCCCGAAAGCGGACGGGGTTCTACTGTGTCCCCCCACAACTTGGAGCGTCTCTGGAAGAGGTAGCGGGGTCTGGCCGGGCCTGAGGCTCCCGCAGCAGCAGCCAGTGCAGCCGCGTGCTGCTGTGAGAGCAGTTCGCTATCAGATGACTGCTTGAGCAGGGGGTCCCTGAACGTCACCGGGCCCTTGCTGAGCTGGGACTTGAGCTTTGGCTTTGGAGGCACTGGCGGCTTATCAAGAATGAACGTCTGGCCATCTGCGTGGGTGGTGTAAGTGTCTGTTGGCTCGCCGCTTTCAGAGGACAGTGTGGACATGCTGGAGACAGTAGAGATGGTGCTCGTTGTCTCCAGGTGGTGATCGCTGGAGCTACGAGTGTCTACCTCTTCCACCCCGGAGTCAGCAGCAGACTCTGGGCCCAGGTGGGACTCAGATGGCTTCCCTGAGGCTGCTTGCGGACCACTGCTAGCAGGGACCTGTGCTACTGCAGCGACCGCTGCTGGAGGAGCAGGGGGTGGCGGAGGGGGTGGAGCTGAGGGAAGGGTAGAAGGAGTTGTCTGCGTCAACGTGGGAGCAGGAGGTACTGCAGTTTCAGGTGTCTTACCAAGAAGGCCATTGGAAAATTCGTCCGGCGGAGGAACCACACCAATTTTACGGAGCTCCTCTCGTGTCTCCTCATCACTGGAGGAGAGAATGGCAGGTGGCAAGGTGACCGTATAGGGTTCGGCATCCTCCTCAGAACTACCCTGAGCCAAGGTTTTGTCTGAGGATGGGCTGGGAGGGGGCTGGGAAGTTGGAGCTGCGGTAGGTGGTGGGGTGGATATTGAAGGAGCTTCGGGACCAGGGGACTTTGCACGTTTAATTTCAGCCAACATGGGTTTGGGGCTTTCTGACAATATCCCCTTAGGGGAAGGGACACTGCGCTCTGGACTGGGCCCCACGGCCTGCCCATTACTCGTTGCATGAACCATGATAAGCCCAGCAGTTTTCTGCTGAGACGTGTCCATGATGCTGATGATCATACTCTTTTTGTCCTCAATTTTCCTCTCCTCCTTCCTTTCTGTCCTTGTTTCTAACTCTTTTCTGGTAGATATGGGACTTCCCCACTGAATCTTGCTGGTGGGGACAGAGGTCTCGTAAATTCTTTTTGTTGCAGGAGAAAAGGGAGGTGAAGCAAACCCCCCCTCGCCCTCTGAACGCTCAGCCTCTTTGGTCTGGGTCTCCATATACAGTACCCCTCCAGCAGTTTCATGTTTAGTTCTGGGCTCAGGGCTGCTTGAGGGGGACTGACTCTGGGAAGTTAATGCCCGTTCCCTTGCGGCCAGCGCAAGTGCCAATGGAGAGTTGGGGTCCAGGGGCTTACCCGTCAGTGGGTGAATGAAGGTAGTGCCCCCAGGAGAGGGACGTAACGCCAAGGCGGGAGGAGGCAACTGACCAAGTTCACGCGTGAGCATTCGTTCATCAACAGAACGGGATGGTGTGAGCGAGGGGGCCTCCGGGGGTGGTGCTGAACTGCCTTCCATAGTGCCCACTGATAGGAAGACTGTAGATTTCCGCCTCTCCTCCAGACGACGTTCCCGATCTTTAACAGCATCAGCAATGGCAGCAGCGAAAGGTCCTTTTCCTTGTAACAGTCCTTCAGCATGAGCTTGACTGCGTTCATGCAACAGCTGCTGCTGCTGATGAAAGAAGTCAGACCTGCTGGTGTGCTGGGCAGCAAGGCGCCCAGAAGGAGAGTGCTCCCTCGCATGGATGGATGCCAATGCTAGAGAGGCTCTCTCCTGAGCATCTTCCACCTGCAGTTGCTTTACAAGTGGGCTCTTCCTCCGTTGTGGCTTGCTGGGAGTCGGCGTGAACATGCCCACGCTGAACTGACCCACATTGGCGTAGGGGTTATCTATGACTCTACCTTTCCGCTTGATTCTCTCGGGCGGAGTTGAGACAGGACCTGGCCTGGAGATGTCAGTAGGCTCCACAGGGAGGTGGGAGGAATCCTGCAGGATGATCATGGACCGGGCTTTCTTCTGCCTCTCCATGTGGGAGGCATGGCGAGGCGGCTCATACAGCTCAGCGGACATTGTCTGAGGCAATGCATGTAGTCTCGGCTCAGAGCCTGGTTTAAAACTGGAACGGCTGGGGTCGTGAATGCGGCCAGGGGGAGGGGGTGGGCAGAATGAAGGAGGGGGTCCAGTATCTAGATAGTAAAGTGATGGAGGAGGTGGGGGAGCCATCTGAGGAGGTGGAGGGATACTATGGCTGTCTCTCAGGCTGTCCGTCATGGAGGAGCTTCGTGGAAATCTGTGCTCCGCTGCCAGGGCAGACAGTCGATCCTCTTCAGTGGCTCCTGCACATATAGACAGATAAAAATGTATTTGGTTTTGGTGGAGCTTGAATGATAACCAAGTGTGCAATAATTCACATAATTCACATCTGAACTTTCCTTTAAATTCCAGTCGTTATTGTGTGTCAAAGTTCTGCATTTCAATACACTGAGATTTAAGAAAGCACAGACAGATAAAAGAAACCAGAACAAAGAATAATACTTTTCTGCTGTTTCAAACTGTGGAGCTTGTTTGAGAAGTGTATGTAAAAGATTCATTAAGGCTTACCAAAAGACTTTGTTCGAGCCATGCTTTTCGGCAGCTGCATATGGGCTTTTTCCAACGCAGGGTGAAGAGCACCATGAAGGGCAAGTCCTTGTCGCTCAAAAAGAGACTGCACAAAAACAGAGAAAACGTTTACCACTGACATAAAAATAATCATATAATAACAGAGTGTTGGTGTTAGCTATTGTTTGTCTAAGAGTATAATGTTACTACATTAAACCAGCAGTAAAGCAAAAACTCTTTTGGTCTCTACTGTATCAAAACAAAGTATATATGTACAGTTGAAGTTGCAAGAAGTGGCACTGATAATTTACATGTGTTTGCACATACTGTATCTTACACTGATTTCTGCTGGTGTAATTCGGCGACTGGTAGGACGTTGCTTCACCGTGGCGGCTCTATAGTCTGCTTCCACCTTTGGCCTCAGTACTGTCTCCTGAGAGGCCAAAATCTCATCTAACCTTTCTAAACACAAACATAGATACAAACCACAGTACATTACATCACACATCCATACAAGATAGCATACAAGAAGTTATATGTTATATGTAGTTATATATATACTCAGGTATGACAAGTGATAAATAAAAAAGTCAAAGTAAACATGAAATTGTAATGACATAACAGTGAAGACTGCTGCCCCTCATGACCCAGCCCATATAAGCAGTTGAAAATGGATGGATGGATGACAGTGAATTAACACAATGACACAATGCATCAATTATTTATGGCAAATGGTGTAGCATGACAAACTATAATAGCTCGGTTCTAATCTACAGATCTGCCTAGTTACCATCTACTTTAGCAATGCCATTCACACCAGACAATTTTTTTTTATGTTATTTTGAAGTTTAGCAAGGTAGTTCATGTTTACAAAGAAAAACAATTAAAAAATAACACAGATGGAGCCAAGAATGCATCCTGTGTGAACGGTCCCTAAGGCAGCATCCCAACTGAAATAGACCTTCATAAGTGACTCATTTGGAACAGTCCACATGCCGCACAAATAGCGTTCCTCACGTGAAGCATATGAGATGAAACTCAATGGATTCACATGGAGTTTGGAATTGGTGCACGATACAATGCAAAAAATGCTTTTTGTAGAGTTTTTGTATTGATTGTAATCCAAATATCAATCAATCATCAATCAATCAACCTTATCTATATCTTCACTACCTGACAAAAGTCTTGTCGTCGATCCCAGTTGTAAGAGCAACAAATAATAACTAGACTTCTAGTTGATCATTTGGAAAAGTGGCAGAAGGTAGATTTATCTGATGTATCATCTGTTGAACTGCATCCCAATCATCACAAATACTGCAGAAGACCTACTGGAACCCGCATGGACCCAAGATTCTCACAGAAATCAGTCAAGTTTGGTGAAAGAAAAATCATGGTTTGGGGTTACACTCAGTATGGGGGTGTGTGAGAGATCTGCAGAGTGGATGGCAACATCAACAGCCTGAGGTATCAAGACATTTGTGCTGCCTATTACATTACAAACCACAGGAGAGGGCAAATTCTTCAGCAGGATAGAACTCCTTCTCATACTGCAGCCTCCATATCAAAGTTCCTGAAGGTCAAGGTGCTCCAGGATTGGCCGGCCCAGTCACCAGACATGAACATTATTGAGCATGTCAGGGGTAAGATGAAGGAGGAGGCATTGAAGATGAATCCAAAGACTCTTGATGAACTCTGGGAGTCCTGCAAGAACGCTTTCTTTGCCATTCCAGATGACTTTATTAATAAGGTAATAACAATAACTTGGAGAGGCGACAAGACTTTTGTCAGGTAGTGTATATATATATATATATATATATATATATAAATATTCTTAAATACATTTCTACACAAGTAAAAAATATTGTTTTGTTTTCAGAAATAATCTGCCAAACTTAAGTTAGTTTGCCAAAAATAAATAAATAAATAAAAATCTGCCAATGTAAAATATTCTCATTTTTGATTTCAGATAAGATATTTTTTTACTTACCCAGTGACATTTATTATTTTGCTATATTAACAGATTATTTTGAAAATTAGAATATTTTGAAAACAAAACAATATATCTTTTATACAATATTTTAATATTTAACAATATTTAATGCTTCTTGGTTTAGGAATTTTTTGATATTTGGACTTGAAACAAGACAAAATAATTTTTTTGCAGTGTAAGAGCGTTATAATCAAATAAGAATGACAATTACTGTAGCAATTACTTTTTATTAATAATTGTATTATTTCAATACCAGTTTACCCTCCAAAACATGGTATTTCATAAACACAGCATACTGTTGCTGCCTGTGCTTTGAGAAAGCCTAAAAATGCAGGTTGGGTAGGCAGCTTATTAGGTTTTGGAAGAGAGCTAAATAAAGCACATTCTAGCATGAGCGAGGTGAGGATGGTTGCATACACATGTTGAATTTTGCTGTGATTATTTTTAGGGGGTCTCTAAAAACCTCAATACACAACTCACCTCCTCTCCTCCTCCTTGCAGAGGCTGAGCATGAAATAAATGTACACAACACTTCTCCATTAAAGTCTCACAGCAGCAAATGTCTGTCTGTGTGTGTTACGTTGTGTGAATGTGTGTAATGAACTCAGTAAACTCAGAGCACAGATTGAGCGAGAGAGAAAAGGACAGCTGATGTTTTGAACAGCCCAAATGGCTGCAGGAGGGAGATGACACAGTTAATAAATAAACAACAACAACAAAAAGAGCATCAATGGGAGAAAATGTTGCATCTGAGTGTGTGTGCATGTATTAAGGGAATAGGATAAGTAAAATTGCCTATTTTAACAGTCAACTATTTCATAATCTTAATGACTAAGTGTAGATAAGTACCCTGAAGCCTTAATAATGGGAATTTGGCAATATTGCAAATGAACTGTTCCTCATGTAAGCACAACACTGTGACATTGTGGTAACCATAATCACATTAAACTTTGATATATGACAATTTTCACTTTTATACATATAATATACATTAATATACATATAATTTTCACTTTATATACAACAGTTCTGTCTGGCTCTCGAATCTAATTGGCTGATAGCCTTGAGATATTAAAGAAATATCAGCACTCGTACAGCCTCTTCACCCTTGTGTATTACTCTGCCCACATGAGTGGCAAGCAGAGGACTACAGTTTGACAAATATTGCAGCTGTTGGACAACATAATGTACTTTTGAGGCTTTTTTAGGTGAGAATGTAGTTGTTTAGATTGCAACTATGCAGTTTATTTATAAGGATAGTGCCTATTTTAAATATTCATACGTTTCAGCACGTTGGCGGCCAGCTTGCCATACTGAGCAGAGCAAAGACTGTTGACGTTACGCCACAAGATGGCGACAGAGATCGCATAATAAGTCCTTAGAGGAGAAAAACAGCATTTTGTCAGCATACGTTTCAAACTACAGCTGAACAAATCATTATAAATCAGGTAAGTGATATTCTAAGTCGATCTCTCTCTTTTGTATGTTGTAGTGCTGTATTTATACCATAGTAATCTTGTAGTGTTTGCTTTGCTTTGGCTTTTTCGGGGTTAATTATTGTGATATCCTGATTGCAACAGAAATACTGCGAAATCTAGACTGATGGCTTTTTATGCCGTTCAGTCTTATAATCTTAAAATGTGAGCAAAATCACCTGTTTTGTCATCACTTTAGATATTATGCTAGAGAATCATTCAAATACTAGCTCTAAAGTGACATTGGTGAATTAGTAACAGCTTCTGCTGTCCTGACATCAGCTGCAGATGTGAATGAATGGCGGAAGAAAGTAGTTCCTCATACAAAAGGATTTTTGAGACTCTCCGTGTTTGATTTTCTTTTTTATATACACGATTATGCTGTCGAACTGTTACTCATAGCAGTGCGATATGGCTGTATATCGTCACTGGTGGGACACTAAAGCACTCGGCCTATGGCCTCGAGCCAACTCACTCGTGTGATATTGCTCATATTATATATATGTATATAAAAATATTTATTATTGTGAATTGATTATTGTAAACTAAAGTGTTACCTGTACATGGATACGAATAACAACTTCATAGCTGTGTACACTGAAGACAAAAATGTGCAGTTCATACTGTAGGGTGAATGATATATACTCAATAAATATACATATAACATTTTATTTAAAAGAAATAGCAATAAGACAATTCTAAATCGATTGTTTTAGAAGGTATAGTCACAAGTATGAATTTAGAGATATATCATCCCTCAGAGAGTTTCATGTTTTAACACACTCAAAAAAATTGCTGGGTTGTTTTAACTCAACGCTGGGTCAAGTACGGACTAACACAACAACTGGATTAGAGAATGTTATATACAGTTGAAGTCTAAATGATTAGCCCTCCTGTGAATTTTTTTTCAAATATTTCCCAAATTATGTTGAACAGAGCAAGGAATTTTTCAGTATTTCCTATAATATTTTTTCTTCTGGAGAAAGTCTTATTTGTTTTATTTCAGCAAGAATAAAAGCTGTTTTAAATTTTTTTTAAAACATTTTAAAGTCAATATTATTAGCCCCCTTAAGCAATATATATTTTTTGATTGTCTACAGAACAAACCATCATTATACAATGACTTGCCTATTTACCCTAACTTGCCTAATTAACCTAGTTAAGCCTTTAAATGTCACCTTAAGGCTGAATACTAATATCTTGAAAAATATCTAGTAAAATATTATGTACTGTCATCATGGCAAAGATAAAAGAAATACGTTATTAGAAATGAGTTATTAAAACTATTATGTTTAGAAATGTGTTGAAAAAAACTTCTTTCCGTTAATCAGAAATTGGGAAAAATATATACAGGAGGGCTAATAATTCAGGAGGGCTAATAATTCTTCAACTGTCCTCATTTGACCCAATGTTGGGTTAAAACAGCCTAGATTGTTTAGAGTGCAGCATACTAAATGCCATTAAATTGTTAGCATGCTTTAAAAAATTGCCACTTAAAATAATTACGCTATAAGCATAAATAAAAGAAATAGACTAGCATGCGTGTTTGTTTGAAGGTGTCTTACCCAGTTCTTCGAGCTCAGCGGTCATGCTTTTGGACCTCAGGGTGAGGGTGGTGCTGGGTGCTCTTTTTGGAGGTGGGGGCGCTGTGGAGGAAAGGCAAGGAGTAGATGAGAAGATGGGATGGCGTGGCGGTGGGCCTTCACGACTGCTGCCTATCGGCAACTGCCAGCGCTTTTTCACCATCTTCATCCGAAGAGCTCAACGTACCACACTAAGGCAACCACAAATAAACTCTTTCTGTCCTTATTTCCCTGACATGCAACAAAAAATCATGCAACTATCAGACATGCGCAACCAGAAACCAACGTCCTTTCTTGCTGGCTCTCGGATGGTAGAAACACTTGTCTCCCAAAAGCCTTCGCTCATCCTCTTACAGCCTAAAATGAGGCCGAGTTTTCCTTTGTGTCTCTCAAAAATGAAACCTGAAGCTTTATATCCAACGCATACTATAAACTCCCAATCGGCGATAAAAGAAGCACCAGGAAAACGAACAGAGATTAGACACTTGTGTGGTCTCAGTAACATTGGCGTAGAACTCCTCACTCCTTCAGCTAACAACCCTGCAGACCAGAGTGGAGCAGGAAAAAGAGAGAGAGGGAGGGAGACGGCAGAGAAATACCAAGGCACTAATGCAATACTTACTTCAAACATGCATTGTAGTAACCATGGCAACTCTGGCAGGAGCAAGGCCTGGGTTTGTGCATTTAAACTGTGAGAATCTGTGTGTGTGTTTGTGTGTGAGAGAGAGAGTTTGTATGTGTGTGTGGGAGGATATAGCCACAAAACTAACAACAGACACTCCATTATTACTTCATCAGTTGTGTGTATGAGTGTGCGATAGTTTGCATAGACCAGAGTTACGTAATAAACTTACAATAACTTTGCAGGTGACTGTGATTTTGTCAAGTGAGAAAACAATAGTTCTTATGAGACAAACAGATTTTAGAGTATAAATTTGCTTTGGTGCTAGGGTTTAAATAAGCTATGACTTCTACCTGATTGTGGGGATTTGTTCATGTCTGATGCATGCTGCAGAGAAAGCTCCGCCAAGGTCATAGGTTTGATGCTTTGGGAATGCATGAACTGGTTAAACGTATAACTTTAATGCAATGCAAAAAGCTTTGGATGAAAGCACCAGCCAAATGCATTTAAACATAAACATAGTCGATGCATATTATACTAGGGCTGCATGATATTGGAAAAAACTGACATTGCGATATTTTATTTTTCTACGATATTGAGTTTAATTTCACCAGATGAAATGAATAGGTCTTTTCGGAAAGAATTCATAATTTTATATACATCGGGATAATTTCGTAAGGCATCTGCATGAAATATAATAAACCAATGACAAATATTGATAAATACAGTAGAGCAACGATACTGTACAAATAAAATACGCAGTGCTTTATGATTTTTCTGGAAGTCTAGCAATTATCAGATGCACAAATTGTAAAAGAACACTGTGTAGTCCTCATCGTATATTTATACACAAATACAGTTAATCTCTCTTAAAGTTAGAAACGGAATTTATTATGCCTGAATACTTTAAACTGACTTGAAATCCTCACACAGGCCCTAAAACACACATAATTGATACAATTTTTAGTAACTTTATGGACAAACACTGCAATGTGTTTTGAAATGTGGCTCCTGGTCAATTATAAGTGGTTTGACATTGCAGATCCTGCGATTTGACTATTGTGAATGCACATATTGCAATATCGATGCTGAAACAATATATTGTGCAGCCCTATTTTAAACTTAAAGTCGGAATGAAATCAAAATTTGCTCTGCTTATTTTTATATGTATATATATAGTAGTGCTTGTTATAAACGATGCATCTATGCAATTCATCATTATTTTGTAAAAATTCATTTGCCCTCAGAATCTTTAATCAACTATTATAACCTCTCTTTCCCCTTGAAATGGCTTTTCTTCACTTCTGGTCACATGGAATGCTTTTAGGCAGTGGTGGAAAGAGTACTGAAAAATCATACTCAAGTAAAAGTACCATTACTTTCCTAAAAATGTAGTGCAAGTAGGGTAAAAGTATCAGTTGTAAATATTACTCAAAGTATGTAAAAAGTAGCACTTTTAAAAGTACTCAAGAGTAGTGAGTAGTGAGTATTACGCTGGGAAAGGCTGGTGCGTTTACATGTAATTTGTGCGTGTGTGTGTAAACGTAACATTCTGTAGTGCATTTAGTTATTGCCCAGCAGGCACACAACGTCATAAGACGTTAAGATTAGGTTTGATTTAGGTTGTGACGTCAGGTGACCAAAATGCAATGTCTAGCCAGTGTCTAAGGACGTTATTTTGATGCCCAATAACAACATCAAATGACGTTGATATTTGGTTGATTTTAGGTTGTGTTAGAAAGTGACCAAAATCCAACGTTGAGCCATCATCTTAAACCAGCATCATATCGTCGTCAAATACTGACATTTATTCGTCAGGTATGGCAACCAAAATCCAACATCTGATAGACGTCAAAGTGGTAACGTCCACACAATGTCAAACTGTAACATCATTAGACTTTGATATTTGGTTGCTTTTAGGTTGGACATTGACGTTGTCGGCCTGATGTTGGGTTCTGATTTCAACCCGATTTTCATTTCCAAACAAAATGCAATGTCCCCACGACATTGGGGTACAACATCAATCTGACTTCATGTTGACGTCTTGTGCCTGCTGGGTGTTTAAGGCCATTTCGATCATCATACAGTAAACATCCGTCATCTTCTCATCAGTGACATGTATCTAAACAGTCTCTGGGTCGTTGCATGTGACGATTTTGGACATCTTCTTGGACACTTTTAATGCTTCCAAACAGTTTGCTGCAATTATAAATTGCCCATGTCTTGAGATAGCTCATTATGATGCGATTTACCTTGTATGTGCGATTTGATTGGACTCACAGGACTGATTTTTCTAATCCCCATAGACAAGAAAAAATTAAGTAGTGACTGCACATTGAAGGAAAGTAGTGCAGTAAAAGTACCAACACTGCACTAAAATGTACTCAAGGGAAAGTAAAAGTTCACATTTTTAAAACTACTCAGTAAAGTACAATTTCTGATAAAAACTACTCAATTACAGTAATTTGAGTATTTGTAATTTGTTACTTTACACCACTGCTTTTAGGGCGGAGCTATCAAGGCATGTTTCATTTCTGCTCTGCTTTCATCCATTCATCAGTCTTCTTTCATATTGTTATCAACACCCATCTTCTAACAATCTAATCGGTTTCCAAATGCCGAAATCATGAACTGCCCTACATTTTTTTTTTCTAATTTCAGGACCGTTTCAAGTGGATGTATGTCACAATAGAGGAAAAAAAGGACAATCTTATCTCCTGTTTCATAGTCACTTTAAACACACACTTTCCTCTCTTTGTGCACCAGACACTTTCTTACAATCCCTCCTCCATGTCTCTAGGAAAACATTGTGCAATTCTGAGTGTGCTGAACAAACCACATGTAGAAGCACTCTTCTCTCAGCCATGTTCTTAAACTCCACTCTCTTAAACATAAACAAACATAGACAACTCTTCTGGCGTGGTCAGTTTGCTCAGTAGCTCACCTTGTACTGTGTTGTACTTGTGATACAGAGCGCTTAGGTACGAGTCTGGTGAAGCACGAATCCACAAAAGAGGTAAAAGCAATGTAACATCTAGATAGAACTAAGTGTAAATGCACTTTTCTCATTTGCTACCTTTGGAAAACACTATTAGATGGGTTTAGGGAAGGGTTTAGATCAGTGGTTTGCTGGTGGTCTGTATGACAAGCTTTACCTTCTCATGTACATATACAAGAAGGACGTGGATCTACAAACCCTAAAGGGTATTGCACACTGAATCCGAAATTTTCGTCCGTATTTTCTGCACGTTAAAAAATAAATTCGACCTCCCGTTGCATCAATCGTATTGACACACTGCCTCCGAAACTTTTGTTCGTGACAAAAAAATTTGAATCGGGTTCAATATTTTCTGTTTTTCGCATCTAAAAAAGCTCTTTAGGAGGTGTTTTGACAGTTCAGAGTCACTGTACAAGCGAAAGGCAAAATACAGAATGCCGTCATTTGGGCCACAGATAATTTTATGACAAACACAGTGCATAAAATAAAGGCAGAATGTGGCGGACAGTTGATAACCTCTATATGCTGGATTCAATGACTGGCGCACCTCTCCCCTGCTGCTGTTTGGTGTGTGTGTGTGTCCATACCTTTGACGTACTGCCCATAGACATTATAATAGAAAGCTAGACGTCTCATGGTTTGCTTCGGTCTGTTGCTCTGATACACTGACTTACATCAATGTGGGCGTCATCTATTATAATGTCTATGGTACTGTCAGTCTCTGTTCCGGATTTGTTTACTTACGTAATATGTGAAGTACCACAAGCAATGTATTAAAATTCCACTGATTTCCTGAAATTCAATTCTAAAAAAATGTACTTTTTTGTGTAGCTCTTTGATAATGAGGACTCTCCTTCCTCTCTATGCAGTATTGTATTGTAATAATCTTAGGAAGAAGGAGGCGGAGAACCGACGAACTTTTAAATAATTTATTAATAAAAGGGACAGCAGCTCCTCACGGAGACTGCCGTCAAACTGAAAGCAAAAATAAAACATAAGTGTCCAGGCCTGGACCTCTCTCAGCTTCCTCTGCCATCGTTCATCCTCTTATAGTCCAGAACTCCTTCCGTGGGATTCGTTCCCACGGCTCTCGGCCCCGCCCCCTCACCACATGGATAAACACAATATGTAGCATATTCCTTTTTCATTTTCTTCTATGGAGAACAAAGCATCACTGCTCCAACTGATTTCGAAATGTTTAGCTTGTTTTTCAGAATGGATTAATACGCATTGGACTCACTGTGCAAGGTTTTTTGTATGTGACAAATTTTTCGGATATGAATACAAAAAAAACGCATCCAAAAATTACAAATCTCTAGTGGATTTGTCATCTGAAACTTGCAACGAAACGTATCAGAAGTAATGTATTTAAAATTTTTGCAAAAATGTAGGCTGTGGCACGTATTTTCAGTCATGATCAGTGGAACTTTTAATGGAGAAGTTGTGCCCCAATTCACCCCCTTTAAAAGCACTAGCTGGACAAAACTAACCAATCATCTTAATCGAATCCTTCCCTGTTCAGGCAGACTGGACGAAAGTGTCTGCTAACAACTTACTATCCTTTTCCATCATCCACTAAAGGCAAACACAGGTCAATGAAGGGTTCGGATTGTGTGGGAGTTGCAGATAAAAGTGAGGATTAGTTTACATGGATACTGAATAGATTTCCTTTTTGGGTTTTGAGATTTTGCTGTAGTTCTAATAAATCCACCGGTAAAGTCAGTCCACTGCTAAACGATGGAGTGGGTTGTAAGAATGTGTGTATGAAGAAAGGCGGCACAGAAAACACTTCGACACTTCAATCTGCTTGGTCATCGCAATTTCTTGTGACAAACGACCCTGTCATTTAGTTAATGCTCCTGAAGTTTTCTCTTCAGATGAACACAGTCATTACAATCACGGTCTGCTGTGATCATTTACACTCGCGCTCCTTTATTCATTTTTGCAGCATTTCTTTGCCTCATGTTTGTGACTGGATTCGTCCTGCTGAGAGAAGATCTCTCTCTGTCTGATCGTTACATACAGTGCAGAGCATCAAAGGCTGGTTCCCTAGCAACCCATGCCTTTAAGAGCTCTTCTGTCTGCCTGCAGAAGCCACGCCCACAATAAACAAACAAAACCAGCAGTCAGCACATTCCTCGAGTCATAACTTCAGTACAACACCACATTTACAATAATACACCATTTGAGTGTGACAGACTTAACAGTGTGATATTCTCAAGAGACAACATTAAACACACATTTAAACATATAAGCTGCAGGTCTTGCTTATAACCTGGAAACTTACTTATATATTAAATAATATTAACATTTTGCTTGCTAAAATATGTATTTAAAAATGTAAGCAAGGAAATGTGCAAACAAACAAACAAACAAACAATTAAATTGATTTAAATAATAATAATAATATATTAATAATTGCATTTTTGCCAGAAAATGAAGCCATTTAAATGAAAAAGGAAATCAATAATAAAAATATTATTATCATATTTAATAATAAGAAAAGAATTGTTTTACTGGAATATAAAGCAATTTTAATAATAATAAAAATTATTATTATGTTATGTTAATTATATTATTATTAATTATTATATATTACTGTTATTAATTATATTGTTAATTATATTATTATGTTAATATTAAATTGATTAATCAAATAAAAATGTAAATAAATAAATAAATAAAACTATTATTAATTAAAATAAAAAACTTTACATTTTTCAATTCAAAACAAAAAATGTCTGTTGAAATTTTTTATTTCAAAATGTTAACAAAAATGAAGAAATAAAACATATAATATCAATAGAATTATTATTATTATTATTGGATTTTTCTTGATATCCTTGAATTCATCAATCAGTCAATCAATCATTTGACAATTCCAGCAATTTCCTTGCTAAAATAAAATAAAATAAAATAAAATAAAATAAAATAAGCTTTAATATCCTGTTTTGTTTTAGGCAGACAAGCACCTTACCTTTTTTCCTGACTGTCTCCTCAGACTCTGGCTTGCGTGTGACTGATGCCACCTTCATCAGGAGGCTGTTCCCGCCCTGCCGGATGAGTGACACCACCTGCTTGTGTCCCACTTTTACCACATTTACACCATTCACCTGAGAGACCAATCACAAACAAATCAGAATGAATTCTGCTCCTACTACACACTTACAACATCTCAGAAAAGACTCAAGGTTATTACACCCAAGTGGATGCTACACACGGGTAGAGGTGTTGAGAGACCCCCCTCATGATTGTGAAGCGCTTTGGGTGTTTGGCCATGGGGTGGGGTGGTAGTGTGGGGGGTAGTGTCGCGGACGAAAGTGAAGAGCGGGGTGAGGAGGAGGAGATTGGGGGCCCCTAATAGTAACTCTAGGGGCCCCAAAACGGCTCCCCTGTGCATATGACTAAATAATGATCATAAACAGCTATTGTGAGTGTTTTTTTCAATGGACCCTTTTCACAAGACTGTTATGAAGCGTTTAATCATCAGCATCTTATATCAATTCTTTTCCTTATTATAATAAAAAAACAAAAAAAAACTATGGACATTTATATGTATTTACCTATGTATTATATCATCTTTGCATCCAATGACAAAAAATTAATTACCGCTTATGCAGGGTGCTTGTAATGCAGAGTGTAGGGGGGCAGGACAGTACATTCGAGGTTGTTCTCTATTCTGGCTGCTGTTATCAGTCTTACACTATTTTTTTCCTTTTTCTGAAAGTCTTGATAACACCATCGTTGAGATTTTCTTTTATTATTTCAGCAAATAGGATTGTAAAAAAATTATTTGTCGTACTCTCCCATTCACTGCGCTCTAAGTTTACCCAGATGTGGCTTCCGCAACTGAGAAACCCAGAAATGTGAAAAGGGTTCATTCACATGAGTAAAGGCTTGGACCCATAAACAGTACTTCATACGACAGAACTTCACAAGTGGATTGGAGATACAGTACATGTATATTAGTGGTCAAATCAATGTTATACCTCAATGAGGAAATCTCCAGTTCTAAGCCCCGCCCTCCAGGCCACGCCCTCGACATCCACAGACTCCAGGTACTGCAGTGCAGGAAAGGCAGGTGTGGGTGTAAACTCTTCAATGGGCGTCTCCGCTACACACACACACACACATACACACAAATAATCATGCGTAAGATCATGTACAGTCGTGGCCAAAAGTTTTGAGAATTACATAAATATTGGAAATTGGAAAAGTTGCTGCTTAAGTTTTTATAATAGCAATTTGCATATACTTCAGAATGTTATGAAGAGTGATCAGATGAATTGCATAGTCCTTCTTTGCCATGAAAATTAACTTAATCCTGCAAAAAACTTTCCACTGCATTTCATTGCTGTCATTAAAAGACCTGCTGAGATCATTTCAGTAATCGTCTTGTTGACTCAGGTGAAAATGTTGACGAGCACAAGGCTGGAGATCTTTATGTCGGGCTGATTGGGTTAGAATGGCAGACTTGACATGTTAAAAGGAGGGTGATGCTTGAAATCATTGTTCTTCCATTGTTAACCATGGTGACCTGCAAAGAAACGCGTGCAGCCATCATTGCGTTGCATAAAAATGCCTTCACAGGCAAGGATATTGTGGCTACTAAGATTGCACCTAAATCAACAATTTATAGGATCATCAAGAACTTCAAGGAAAGAGGTTCAATTCTTGTTAAGAAGGCTTCAGGGCGTCCAAGAAAGTCCAGCAAGCGCCAGGATCGTCTCCTAAAGAGGATTCAGCTGCGGGATTGGAGTGCCACCAGTGTAGAGCTTGCTCAGGAATGGCAGCAGGCAGGTGTGAGTGCATATGCACGCACAGTGAGGCGAAGACTTTTGGAAGATGGCCTGGTGTCAAGAAGGGCAGCAAAGAAGCCACTTCTCTCCAAAAAAAACATCAGGGACAGAATGATCTTCTGCAAAAAGTATGGCGAATGGACTGCTGAGGACTGGGGCAAAGTCATATTCTCAGATGAAGCCCCTTTCCGATTGTTTGGGGCATCTGGAAAAAGGCTTGTCCGGAGAAGAAAAGGTGAGCGCTACCATCAGTCCTGTGTCATGCCAACAGTAAAGCATCCTGAGACCATTCATGTGTGGGGTTGCTTCTCATTCAAGGGAGTGGGCTCACTCACAATTTTGCCCAAAAACACAGCCATGAATAAAGAATGGTACCAAAACACCCTCCAACAGCAACTTCTTCCAACAATCCAACAACAGTTTGGTGAAGAACAATGCATTTTCCAGCACGATGGAGCACCGTGCCATAAGGCAAAAGTGATATCTAAGTGGCTCGGGGACCAAAACGTTGACATTTTGGGTCCATGGCCTGGAAACTCCCCAAAACTTAATCCCATTGAGAACTTGTGGTCAATCCTCAAGAGGCGGGTGGACAAACAAAACCCCACTAATTCTGACAAACTCCAAGAAGTGATTATGAAAGAATGGGTTGCTATTAGTCAGGATTTGGCCCAGAAGTTGATTGAGAGCATGCCCAGTCGAATTGCAGAGGTCCTGAAAAAGAAGGGCCAACACTGCAAATACTGACTCTTTGCATAAATGTCATGTAATTGTCGATAAAAGCCTTTGAAACGTATGAAGTGCTTGTAATTATATTTCAGTACATCACAGAAACAACTGAAACAAAGATCTAAAAGCAGTTTAGCAGCAAACTTTGTGAAAAGTAATATTTGTGTCATTCTCAAAACTTTTGGCCACGACTGTAGTGCTTTGACTCTCTGACAAGTCAATCAATGGCTTATTATTTGATATATTAGTCAGTGTATGCATCTTAAAAACTGTACAAAATGAAAGACTTCACCTACTGATGAATATTTCTGTAAATAAGAGGGGTAAGTGTTTTGCTCTTTATCTCAGGAAAAAGTCATAGTATAGGAATTATGAAAGCATTAAAGAGACAAGCCAAAACTCATACTCATAAGAGATATTAATGCACCATGTGGGCAACAGATGGCATTAGGAACTCATAACTTCTACACAGAATGGTGCCACCCCAGAGACTGGGCCTGCACAAACAAGCACAAGCACGCACAGACGCAGACATGCGTGTTCACAGACACACACTTATAAACTGTCACACAAACTGAACCATACGTTGTCAAACCGAAATGTCTAACAATGCTGTCGATTCTTCACTATATACGTTACATCAAACATCGGGTTCAGGTTGTGACATTTCTGTAAAGTTAAGTTGGCACCAGAAATGCATCTGTTGCCCTGACATGCATTGCTGTGACTAAATAAATAGTCATTAAATAGACACAAATAGGTTAAAATAATTGCAGATGTATGTTAGCAATAAATTGAACTTTAGGCTATTTAAATTAGGCTTTTATACTTAATAATAAACAATTTTAATAATAATAATGATACTGGGAAAAATTTATATTGTACAACAATATTACGATTTTGATTTGTCAAAGTTTATTAATATTTACTAATACAGTACTCTTAACATTATTAAAATGCTAATATTAGCAAAACTGAGTAATAAAAATATTTTCATTTCAAATATTATCATCATCCTCAACCACAACAAAACAACAACAATAATTTCATTATTTATTACCATTAGGGCCACACTTTACATTAAGGTTCATTAGTTAATGTATTTACTAAGATTAATAAATACTGTATGAAATGTATTGCTCATTGTTTGTTCATGTTATTAAATACATTAGCTTACATTAACTAATACATCCTTATTGGATATTGTTACCATTTTTATATAATTAATATTAATATTAATATCATCATCATTTAAACAAAATATATTAATAAGTAATTGAATAAAAAAGGTCTTCCATCAACATATAATAACTTCTTCTTTTCCTTTCAGTTGATCTGGGTGAGGTCATGTACATTACTCGATGACATTATTTAATAACCAACCTATTTAAATGCAATTTTAATAAATCTTCATTCAAGTTTGTCTCTATTACAAACAGGATTAGCCAGTTTTCACCACCAAATAAACATTTTATTTGTGAAAATCCTCGTTTTCTTGCAAAAGCAATTTCATGTTGTCAGAGTTTCACAACCCAATAATATGTAGAAGAAGAAGAAGAAGAAGAAGAAGAAGAAGAAGAAGAAAAATAACAACAATCTCAGGTTAAGATGTAACATGTTTTCATGTTTTAATTTTAGTTTATTAAATTTTATTTAATTGTATTTTTTTGTGTGTGTGAGTGTTTTAAGATCTACCTGTCCAGGGACTGCAGGTGGAAAAAAGCAGTTTGTGCTAAAGCCTGGCACAAAACATATTTAATTATCATAAATAAATAAAATACAAAAAAAAGGTCTTGAGTTCATCTTACCTTTTGCTCCTCGCAAGACAAAGCCAAATCCCTCATTCTCCTTCTTCTGAAGCATAGCGTTCTTCTCCTCGATGATGTAATCACTGGGCATAAGAGAGAGAAGGACAGTGAGGTCAGACTCCAGCACCATGCTTCAATCACTGGGCACTTCACCTGGACGAACACTCAAAACACCACTCTGCTTGATCCCCATCCAATCAGACAATCAGGTTAAAAGCTGGACTCATACTCAAAAAAAAGCTCATATGGAAGCTCCCATCCTTCTGTTTGACTCCCCTGCAGCCTCTTTAACTGCATTAGGAGATTGGTCCAAATGCTAATATCCAGCCTATTGTGCTTTTAAATGAAAGCATAGAAATATGAAGGCCTTCAACTCTCTTCCCACTCCAAATGCTGGAGAAAAAAAAGGTAGAAATGTACAAAAGACAGTGATAACCCTGCATCTGTGGTTTATAGTTCAACCCATCAGTGATAAATAGATAAGGACAAAAGAGAAAGCGAGTCAGATGCACACAAAGGATCTTTTTCTGTGGTGGTGGTCTCCATCCTGAGCACACACACACATGCGCATGGACACACACACACACACACACACACACACACACACACACACACACACACACACACACACACACACACACACACACACACACACACACACACACACACACACACACATGGTCCATCTGTCTGGATGCATGGAGATAGCTATCATCAGCGCTAGCAGCAGGGACAAATCTGTTCTTTCTTACTCATGTGAGGCACAGTTACCCGCCTGTAGACACCATCAGCCCCCTGCCAACACAGATATAAACACATACAAATATCACATCGCTAACCTCACTGCTCTGATTAACTGCGCTGATCTACATTCGCACGGCAATCACATGGCGAATGCTAGCATCTGAAACAGCATCTTGTTTATGGGGTTCTCGTGGCAGAAATCATGGACAGTTGCAATAATACACTATGAGCTGGGTGAAATTCAATTCAATTGTGACCAATTAGGTTGGTTGGGATGTAAATAATTTGCAATACAAATTTTGAACAACAGAGGGTGCTGTATTTTGTGATATCACAATGGCAGTGAACAGGTTGTAGCGTTAAAGGAATACTTCTTTGGAAATAGGCTAATTTTACAAGTCACCTAGAGGTAATCAGTTGAGAGTCAAGCTTTAAAGGGGACCTAACATGCAAAAATCACTTTTATAAGAGGTTTAAACACAGTTGTGTGGCAACAGTATGTAAATATAACCAGCTTCTAATGGTAAATATTTATTGATTTAATTTTTTATAATCACACTTGATAAAAACAGTGTGCAGAAACACTTTGATTGACACTCTCCCTTTGTAAGTGTCATCAGAGAGGGAAAGCCCCACCCATTAGTGACGATCTCTCCCTCATTTGCATAGGATGTTAGTCTTGTTTTTGAATCTGCCACTATGCTGATACATAGGCATTTGTAGCTCCGCCCTCTTTCAAAAAGAGGAATGGGAGAACAATTTCATTTGAATTTAAAGTGACAGTCACCAAATTATGGCACAATTAGGATCAAAGTCTAAAAGGGGCAGTTTCAAAGAGTTATAAAACATTTTTTTGTGGGGAATTTTGAGCTCAAACTTCACATACACATTCTGGGGACACCAGAGACTTATTTTAGATGTTGTAAAAAGGGGCATAACAGGTCCCCTTTAAATATTATCAAAACTCTTTTTAAATTGTTTTTGAGCAAGATGCTAATGGTCCAATCTGATTCAAGGATCTAAGCTAAGCTAAAAGTGATCCCACCATACCCTGAAGATCGGCTGAATGGGTTAAAAATGCTAAAACTCAACTATTTAACTCTGGGGGAGTTGTAATATTGTGGATTTTAAACAGTAACAAACATGATGGCAGCAAGTGTAGTTGATATTGAGCATGCTCCATTCTCATTCAAATCAGAGAAATATTTTATATAATGATACTGCATATATTGTGTGCAATCTGGGAGCTGCTATGATGCAAGGTAGAAATTAGTTTTGAATATCCCTGTATAATTTGTATGAATTTATAAGGTATGACATACTTATGACATTAGGCACAATATGCATGTTTCGTTTTGATGGCTTTCAGTCTTACTCTGCTTCATACTACCATGATAAGTGTTGAATACTTTAGCTCATCCATCAATATGATTTCTGCAGGAGTCCTGAAGGATCTAATGAAGACCACAACTCCCATGATTCAACACTCATGGTCACGGTGTCATCAAACTACACGTTTTGCTTGCTGTGATTGTTTTCTTTGTTTTTTTTTTTTTTTACTTTTCGGGCACACATATAGTTCCAAACATACATGTATTTATTTCATCTAAGGACATACAAAGGAAGACATTTTGAAGAATGTTATGAACTGAAAACTTTGAAGACCATTGAGTTTTATTTTATTGACACTTTCTTAAAACATTTTATTTTATGTTACACTGCATAAAAGGTATTTTTTGTAACAACGTGCTGCCTAAATAAAAAATAATAATATATTTTTTCAGGAGAACAATTCCTTTAAGACAAAAAAAAAATACTGTCTTATCTTTTTAGGTGATGCATTATTTATTTTTTTTTTACATTTATTTAAATGGCTAGATCACCCAAAATGAAAAATTGTGCACTATTCACTCACTCTCAGGTCGTTCCAAACCTTTATGACTTTCTTTCTTCTGTTGAACACAAAAAGAGATATTTTGAAAAATGTTGCAAATGTAACCATTGACTTTCATAGTATTGTTTTTTTCTACTATGGAAGTCAATGGTTACAGGTTTCCAACATTTTTCAAAATATCTTTTTGTGCAAAGCAAAGCAAAACAAAACAATACAAAACAAAAAGCAAAGCAAAGCAAAGCAAAAAGCGAAGCGAAGCGAAGCAAAGCAAAGCAAAGCAAAACAAAAAACAAAGCAAAGCAAAGCAAAAAGCAAAGCAAAGCAAAGCAAAACAAAACTAAAAACAAAGCAAAGCAAAGCAAAACAAAACAAAACAAAAAGCAAAGCAAAGCACAGCACAGCACAGCAAAGCAAAGCAAAGCAAAGCAAAAAGCAAAGTAAAGCAAAGCAAAGCAAAGCAAAGCAAAACAAAAAGCAAAGCAAAGCAAAGCAAAACAAAGCAAAGCAAAACAAAAAGCAAAGCAAAGCAAAACAAAAAGCAAAGCAAAGTAAAGCAAAGCAAAGCAAAGCAAAGCAAAGCAAAACAAAAAGCAAAGC
>CAIGQV010018227.1:7431786-7461749 GCA_903798115.1 Danio jaintianensis
AACAAAACAAAACGCAAAGCAAAACAAAAAACAAAGCAAAACAAAACGCAAAGCAAAGCAAAACAAAACGCAAAGCAAAGCAAAGCAAAGCAAAACAAAAAGCAAAGCAAAGCAAAGCAAAACAAAGCAAAACAAAACAAAACGCAAAGCAAAACAAAAAACAAAGCAAAGCAAAGCAAAACAAAACAAAAAACAAAGCGAAGAAAAGCAAAACAAAACAAAAAACAAAGGAAAGCAAAACAAAAAACAAAGCAAAACAAACACAAAACAAAATGCAAAGCAAAGCAAAGCAAAACAAAAAACAAAGCAAAGCAAAACAAAATGCAAAGCAAAGAAAAAGCAAAGCAAAACAAAAAACAAAGCAAAGAAAAAGCAAAACAAAACAAAAAACAAAGCAAAGCAAAACAAAAAATAAAGCAAAGCAAAACAAACACAAAACAAAACAAAACGCAAAGCAAAACAAAAAATAAAGCAAAGCAAAACAAAACAAACAACAAAGCGAAGAAAAGCAAAACAAAACAAAAAACAAAGCAAAGCAAAACAAAAAACAAAGCAAAGCAAAACAAACACAAAACAAAATGCAAAGCAAAGCAAAGCAAAACAAAAAACAAAGCAAAGCAAAGCAAAGCAAAGCAAAACAAAAAACAAAGCAAAGCAAAGCAAAACAAAACAAAACAAAACAAAATGCAAAGCAAAGCAAAACAAAATGCAAAGCAAAGCAAAGCAAAACAAAAAACAAAGCAAAGAAAAGCAAAACAAAACAAAAAACAAAGCAAAGCAAAGCAAAGCAAAACAAAACAAAACAAAATGCAAAGCAAAGCAAAGCAAAACAAAACAAAAAACAAAGCAAAGCAAAGCAAAGCAAAGCACAGCAAAGCAAAGCAAAGCAAAACAAAAAACAAAGCAAAGCAAAGCAAAACAAAAAACAAAACAAAATGCAAAGCAAAGCAAAGCAAAACAAAAAACAAAGCAAAGCAAAGCAAAGCAAAACAAAACAAAACAAAATGCAAAGCAAAGCAAAGCAAAACAAAATGCAAAGCAAAGCAAAACAAAACAAAAAACAAAGCAAAGAAAAGCAAAACAAAACAAAAAACAAAGCAAAGCAAAGCAAAACAAAAAGCAAAGCAAAGCAAAACAAAACAAAACAAAACAAAACAAAACAAAACAAAACAAAACAAAACAAAACGCAAAGCAAAACAAAAAATAAAGCAAAGCAAAACAAAACAAACAACAAAGTGAAGAAAAGCAAAACAAAACAAAAAACAAAGCAAAGCAAAGCAAAACAAAACAAAACAAAATGCAAAGCAAAGCAAAGCAAAACAAAATGCAAAGCAAAACAAAATGAAAAGCAAAGCAAAGCAAAACAAAATGCAAAGCAAAGCAAAGCAAAACAAAATGCAAAGCAAAGCAAAGCAAAGCAAAGCAAAACAAAACAAAAAACAAAGCAAAGAAAAGCAAAACAAAACAAAAAACAAAGCAAAGCAAAACAAAAAACAAAGCAAAGCAAAACAAACACAAAACAAAACAAAACAAAACAAAACGCAAAGCAAAACAAAAAATAAAGCAAAGCAAAACAAAACAAACAACAAAGCGAAGAAAAGCAAAACAAAACAAAAAACAAAGCAAAGCAAAACAAACACAAAAAAAAATGCAAAGCAAAGCAAAACAAAAAACAAAGTAAAGCAAAGCAAAGCAAAACAAAATGCAAAGCAAAAGAAAAGAAAAGAAAAGAAAAGAAAAAAGAAAAAAAAGAAGCAAAACAAAACAAAACAAAACTCAGACTGATATGGAACAAGTAAGGGGTGAGTAAATGATGACAGAGCTTTCGTTTTTGGGTGAACTGTCCCTTTAAAACTTACCACCTCATGGAAGACGAAGAGTTCATGATCGCTAAACAACCTGAAGTAACACTGAAGCACTGCACTGATTCACAATGCGTGCCCTTGGCAGAGGGAGAGAGAGACTTTAAGAAGACGTTAATCCAAAGTTAAGCGTAGTGTGAAAAGCAATTTACAGTGATTTCATGATATAGATTGGTTTGTGTGTTCCCTGGAAATCAAACCCTTGACCTTGGGTTTGCTAGCGCCATGCTCTACCGGGCCAAGCTACAAGAATAAGATATTCACTTTATTACAGCAAAATCTATATCTCTAAACATAGCACTTCATTTCCAACAGCTCCCATAACATCTAGAAATCTGTTTTATAAACAGAGCATAATAAAGCGCTTGTGAACAGCTGTTTGTATGCTGATTGCAGAATAATTACCACAAACGGCTAAAAGCTGTCTATGTGCTCACAGGAGACCAGAGCAACGACTGGTGCCTTTATCATCAACTGTTAGAAGAAAGCTCATTTCTCTCTCTCTCTCGTACCCCGAGGGTCTTCATCACCAATGCATTAGGAGTGACAAGAATCTAATTAAGCAGTGGAGAATCAATTAGATCAATTACAGATGATTCGGTGTCGTTAGCGCCTCGGGTTAACGAAACGCTCTGTCCTACAGAACAGCAGTCGCGCCTGTGATAACATCAGTGTACGGTTGGGCATCTGGAACTGGCATTTGCTGTGAGTTTGTGAACAAAAGACAAGCCAAATTAAACTGGGACAGTGGAATATTTGGGTTTCATAAAGCTTACTGTGATGTCCCTAATCATATCAAGATATATATATATATATATATATATTTACAGTTGAAGTCAAAGTTATTCGCCCTCCTTTAATTATTTTTTTCCTTTTTCAAATATTTCCCAAATTATGTTTAACAGAGCAAGGAATTGTTCACAGTATTTCCTATAATATTTTTTCTTCTGGAGAAAGTCTTATTTAGGCTAGAATAAAAGCAGTTTATGTATTTAAAAAAAAAAAAATTTACAATCCAACCCGCTCTTTAAGATCTCAAAACTCAGGGCTGCTGGTAGTACCTAGAATAGCAAACTCGAGCAAAGGTGGTCGAGCCTTTTCATTTATGGCTCCTAAACTCTGGAATAGCCTTCCTGATAATGTTCGAGGCTCAGACACACTCTCTCTGTTCAAAACTAGATTAAAGACCTATCTTTTTAGTAAAGCATACACTCAATGCATTGCATAACGGTATGATGCATGAATCTGCTCCACGCAGGTTTTTGCATCTCGTTTATATACACTATGAACAGCAGCTACGCTAATTATTCTCTTTATTCTCTATTTCCACCTGGGGATACTCATCCCGAGGCCCCCAGAGACTATGCAGTGCCACTAATGCAATCCAAGACCTGTGAAGAGATGACCCCAAGGTTTCCATAATCCCAGACCGGGCCGTATCCTGAGGAGCTGCTGTGGTGGTCATGGAGGAGTGGAGAGAAAAGGACTGATTCCTGTGAGACTCCAGTGAAAGACGAGTCTTCTCTGACGTCCAGCGTTCACCAGCTTCCGGCGCCTAGACTGCAGCTCTGCACAAGACGTTTGGCCATAGGAGAAATGTTCGTGCCCAACTGAGCCTGGTTTCTCTCGAGGTTTTTTTTTTTTCCTTCACTTTCGCAAATTGGTGAAGTTCGTTCCTCGCCGCTGTCGCCACTGGCTTGCATGGTTCGGGACCTGTAGAGCTGCGCATCGATGGATTTGCTCTTCAGTGTTTGGACTCTCAGCAGTGAAAATTAAACCACACTGAACTGAACTGAACTTAAACTCTAAAAACTGAACGGACACCATTCCAATTCACTATAATCTTCTATGTGAAGCTGCTTTGACACAATCTACATTGTAAAAGCGCTATAGAAATAAAGATGAATTGAATTGAATTTTTTAAAACCATTTTAAAGGTCAATATTATTAGACCCCTTAAGCAATATTGTTTTCGATTGGCTACAGAACAAACCATCCTTATACAATAACTTGCCTAGTTAACCTAATTAACCCATAAGCCTTTAAATGTCACTTTAAGCTGAATACTAGTATCTTGAAAAATATCTAGTAAAATATTATGTACTGTCATCATGGCAAAGATGAAAGAAATCAGTTTTTTTTAATTAGATATTAAAACTATTATGTTTAGAAATGTGTTGAAAAGAATATTTTCCGTTAAACAGAAATTGGGGGAAAATATAACAGAATTAAAACATATATATTGAAATTCTTGATTCTGGCTGGAGGGTATGCAATAAAATAGTTTAATGCAGTGGTCCCCAACCTTTTTATCACCGCAGACCGGTCAATGCTTGACAATTTTACCATGGACCGGGGTGGTTGGGGGGCTGTCATCAGAGGATGACAAGCTGACAAAACAATGCTGTAACTCTGATACAAGTTTTATTTATGGAGAAAATTACAAAGCACTGCAGTGTTTGGGTGTTCTGTGTTTGTCTGAGATAATTAGTCTACTGAAATGTGTATATTCCATACAAATAATGAAGCTAATCAGTCAGTTCTTGTCACTTAACTCGTGGTGCACTCGCGGCATTCAACAGGCCATGCACCTCCATTGGAAATAACGAACTTGAGCGAACTCTAGAAAAGTTGTGTGCGATATGTGAACGACTCCAAAAAGGTCACCGTCATTTGCAATCTTCAGCAGTTGATCTTCTTGCACAGACATGATGGATTCACTTGATTTGTTGACAAATGGGTTGCGGATCCATTCCTTGACAGTTCGCGGGTCCTTCACTGGGCATTTTCCCCTTCGCGAAGAAACTTTCCAAAGACTGTTTTTTACTCATTTTGCTGTTTGTGGGTTAAATTTGGATGCTCAAGTGTAAGCGAGAGAATACAGTCATTTTTCAAAATAAAAGATTTTTCAAAATAAAAGATCGTTCAGACTCTAATAGATAATAAGATAATAAATAAAATGGAAATAATTAATGATTTCTTGTGCGGCCCGGTACCAATTGATCCATGGACCGGTACTAATCCGCGGTCTGGTGGTCCTCAACACAATCAGTAGTAACCATAGTAACAGTTGTTGGACAAGTGACAGTTGCAGGAGCATTCACATACCTCTGTGGAATCTCCAACCAAGAGTTGATGTTGATCAACCAACTCGCAAATATTCTCAAAAATAATTGGAAGAGGTAGCTAACACTTTAATATTAGCTATTAGATAAGCACGTCATTTATATCTCTCACGTGCTCTCACTGACTCTCTCTGCCTGTGACTGGTTCTAAGCGGGGAGATCAAATGTGTCATAACTGACAAAAATTCTATCAAATATTGCACTGCCAAGAGTATTAGTTTTAACGTATCTAAAACCGGACAAATGGCCTGCATACACAATCAACAACTTGCTATGCGCTAAAGGATTTTAAATGCATATCTTTAAGGAAACCACCCTTCACGTAGTGCATTTAAAAACCTTTAACGCAATCCATTGATTATCTCATACACACATACATAGTACATACATGCATTATATGAAATAAGACGAAGATTGACAATCGCTAACATTAGTGTATTAAAGGGCACCTATGATGAAAATCATCTTTTGTAAGCTGTTTGGACAGAACTGTGTGTAGGTATAGTGTGTCCACAGTCATATTGGAGTGATAGAAACATTAAGTCTCTTTTTTTAATGTCCTGATGTTAAAATAGGTCCAAAAATAGATCCAAATCCCTCCCATTTTGAGGCCCACCACAGCGTGACGTCGGAGTGCGGTTCCCCAGCGGGAGGGGAACTACAATGCTATGTGGAAACTTCCACTATGGGGATTTCGTCAGAAAGCCAATCATTCTGAAGAGTAATTAAACGGGCCAATGAAATGCCAATGAGTTGGCGGTGTCAGCGTGCACAGCTGGCAGCAATCATAATCAGCTTGTGAATAAGAATGCCCGCTGTGCCACACAACCACACCTTTTTCGCTTCAGAAGCCTCATGTGCAGTCTGAAAGAGACGTTTTGCTGTCATCCTCCGACTTTGTTCGAGAGAGAGAGAGTGAGAGAAAGCTGCCGTCTTCTGAGAGGCTGATTTCTCCCGGTTCCAGCGCGAGCAACAGCGCGAGCAGCGGTGGTCGAGCTGGGTTTCTCCTGTCCCTGGGCGTTTCGCTGGACCGGTACTTCAAGAGCGGTGCGTATAAATTTAAGCAAATTTCCTAAAAGAGCAACACGGTCGGGCAGCGTGTCTTTTTAAAGACGTCGCTCCGACCGTGCGTTTCTGGATGCGGTGGTTTCCTGTCCACGGATGATGGGCACGAGCACTGTATTGCATGTCTGGGGGACCAGCATGTTAATGCGGTGCTCGCGGGCAGCGCATGCCATCACTGCGATGGCATGTCTGTTGCGCAGCTAAGATCGCGGTTCGCTCTTGCAAAAGGGCGAACCACCCCTGTTGTCCCCCGCAAATAGCGGTTGGCACTCGGGCAGATCTGAGGGTCACAGTGGGGGTCAATCCGCCGCCCTCGGGCTTGCGGACCTCCCATTCCTCAGCGCGCTCCATCCAAGCTTCGAGTGAGAGAAGCGCACCATCCTTCGGGAGGGTCGCCCTCTCACTCGATGACACCGAGGACCAGATGTCCATCGCTGCATCGGAGGGTGGGCTGTCATTTTCCGATGACAATTCGGACCCGCTTCCTCCCTCAGGGGTGGTAAGCGAGGCTCCGGATATGGCATCTGATATGATGGCCGTGCTAACCCGGGCTGCTTCGGCGACGAGGCTGGAGATGGCTTGTCCCCCAGCTTCGTCGCCGGACCGATTAGACGGGTGTTACGTGGAGGATAAGAAGGGGAAACCCTCTAAGCCTCCCGTCCCCTTCTTCCCGGAGGTGCACAGTAAGTTCACGCAGCGCTGAGGGCACCTTTTTTCTGCCCGGTCTGCGTGCGCTCCGCCCTCACCTTCCTCGATGATGGAGCAGCCAGGGGGTACGAGGCAAAACCCCAGGTCGAGTGTGCTAGCGCGGTCAATCTTGCCCGCGTGGTGCCCCTTCCTGGCGTGGTTAGCCTCGGCTCCCGTCCAAAGCGTGTAGGTTGTCTGCGTCCCTCAGGGCCAGAGCCTACACTGCTGCGGGCCAGGCTGCTTCCGTTTTGCTTGCTACGGCTAGTCCAAGCGCTGGCGCAGCGGCACGAGGAAGGTTCCGACCCAGGCTTCATGCACTACGCACTGCAACCGACTTTGCTCTAAAAACACCAGGTCGGCTGCGAGTGCCCTGGGAAGGACGATGACCACACTAGTGGTCCAGGAACGCCACCTCTGGCTAAACCTGGCAGATATGCGTGTCGTTGACAAAGTTCGCTTTCTTAACACACCCATATCCCAGGCTGCCCTGTTCGGCGACACCGGGGTGAGTTCACCCAGGAATTCACTTCGGTGAAAGAGTAGTCAAGTGCGATCGGCGGGCTCAAAAACCGCTCTCCCCGTCGATTCGTCCACTTTGGCTGCTTCTCGCCGAGGGCGCTCGTCTGTGGCTCCAAAATCTGCTCCGCCGCCCTGTCCGTTCAACTGGTTAAGCGGCAGCGTTGAGCACCTCACAGACGATCACCGCCCCCCGCCTCAGGGCGCCGCTAAGTCCAGTACGGACCGCGAAGCGTCCCTGAGACGGGCCACTCGGAGAAAAGGATGTTTGCTCTTTCCCTGGCGGAGGGCCAGGGACACCCATATCATTAACAAAAAGGCCGTATGGCTACTAAATTTTTTAAGAGCAATTTTTTCCTCTCTCTGGGTGTGATAGCCCGAACACTGCCAGTATGGGACGCTATGCCTTCCAGCTCGCAGGATCGGTGCTCTTCGCCACAGGCTCTGTGAGTGCCAGAGGACGGGCTCCTTTCTCTCGCACTCCTAGCCGCCCTGCGGGCTCTTGGGACGAAGTTAAGATTAAACCTCTTAAACTTCCGCTCTTCCTTGGGACGCATGCCTCCCGGGGTGAGCTCTCCCATCCCGTGCTGACCCACCGCTGGTGCGTCAGTGATTGCACCGATGATGTCACTCGCGTGGGCTCTGCCAGCCTGGTTAGCGCTGCCCAGCCCGTCGCGATGGCTCATTCGGACAATCAGACTCGGCTATGCGATTCAGTTCGCTAAACGGTCCCCCAAGTTCACGGGCGTGTATTACACCAGGTGTCGGCCCTGTGTCCGCCCCTCTCTTGTGCGAGGAGATTGCTGTCCTCCTGGCGAAGGATGCAATCAAGCCGGTCCCTCCAGCCGAGATGAGGTATGGGCTTTTTAGTCTGTACTTCATCGTACCCTAAAAGAGCAGTGGGTTATGACCAATCCTAGTTCTGCGCATTTTGACCCGCTGCCTTACAAGCAGCCGCTCAGAATGCTCATGCAGAAGCACATCCCCCGGTGCGTCCGTCCTCAGGATTGGTCTGCAGCGATAGACCTGAAGGACACGTACATTCATTCTACATTTTCCCACGCCACCGGCTGCGGTTTGCGTGCGAGGGTCGAGCATGATAGTACAAAGTCCTCCCTTTCTGGCTCTCCCTGTCTCCGCGGGTTTTCACGAAGCTCGCGGAGGATGCCCTAATGCCCCTTCGGCTCGCGGGCATCTGCATACTCCATTATCTCGATGACTGGCTTTTTAGCTCACTCGCGGGATCAATTGATTATGTACAGGGACTGGGTGCTCCGGCACCTCGACCTGTTGGGGTTTTGGGTCAACCGAGAAAGGAGTAGGCTCGCCCCCGTGCAGAGCATCTTTTTTCTCGGGTTGGAGCTGGACTTGATCACCATGACGGCGCGCCTCCCTCGAGAGCGCGCTGGGCTGATGCTGACCTGTCTGAGAGAGTTCGACAGGAAAACTGTGGTCCCACTGATATCATTTCAGAGGCTCCTGGGGCATATGGCATCCGTGGCCGCTTCACGCCGCTCGGGCTGTTCCATATGAGACCGCTTCAGCATTGGCTTCCCGATCAGGTCCCTAGACGCGCATGGCACGCGGGCACGCACCGGGTGACTGTCACTCCGCTGTGTCGCCGTGCCCTCAGCCTCTGGACGGACCCTGGGTTTCTACAGGCCTGTGTGCCTCTAGAACAAGTGTCCAGGCATGTCGTCGTTTCGACGGATGCTTCCAGTACGCGCTGGGGGGCCGTGTGTTGCGGGCATGCAGCTGGGGGTCCGTGGAAGGAACCTGGTTGCATTGGCATATTAATTGCTTGGAGCTGTTGGCAGTGTATCTCACGCTGCACTGTTTTTACCGGTGCTAGAGGGGAAACACGTGCTGGTCAGGACGGACAGCACGGCGACGATGGTGTATATCAACCGCACAGGGGGTATCCGCTCTCGCCGCATGTCTCAGCTCGCTCGCCGTCTGCTCCTCCGGAGTCATTCGCGGCGGAATCGCTGCGTGCCATTTTTTTCCCCCGGCGAACTCAACTGTGCAGCCGATGCACTCTCACGGCAGTTCATGCCCGGGAAAACTGAGACTCCACCCCCGGCTGTCCAGCTGTTATAGGTGCGCTCTGCGCGCTGGCTAACACAGCTGGCCCCTGGGCGTGCGTAAATACGCATTTCTCTCCAGTGAGCCTTCTCGCAGATACTGTGTTACGTCAGGGAGGACGAGGACCAGGTCTGTTATTGCGCCTCTGGCTCAATCTGATCTGTTTTCAGCTCTCTCCTCGTGACGGCCCCTCCCTGGCATATCCCTTTGAAGAAGCTCCTTCTTCTTTGGAACAGGCACCATCTGGCATCCGCGCCCAGATCTCTGGAATCACGTGTAAGGTCCATAGATGGAGCGTGGAGGACTTAGGTGACTTACCGGTTCGGTGGTTAACACCGTCACTCAGGCTAGAGCACCCTCTACGAGGCATGCCTACGCCCTGAAGTGGAGTCTATTCGCTGTGTGGTGTACTTCTCTCCGAGAAAGACCCCGGACATGCCAGATCAGTGTGATGCTTTCCTCCTTCAGCTGGCTGAGCTAAGGCTGTCCCCTTCGCACTGAGGGGTTGGCGTTACGATCATCCCCGCTCTGAGGACGCGGGGATGGCGGCGCGCTGGGAAAACATCGCCTCATCATCCAGTTCCCAGAGGGGCGAGACGCTGGTTAATTAAATCAATCCTGTCCCCCTCTCATACCCACTTGGAGATCTCTCTTAGGAGAGGTCTGCTCGATCCACTCGACTCAGTATCTTTAAGTTTTCTGTCCAGGTAGACAGCTCTGCTGGTCGCGTTGGCATCGGTTAAGAGGGTCGGGTATCTGGAGGCATTTTCGGTCAGCGAAGTGTGCCAGCAATTCGGGCCGGTCCACTCTCACGTTTTCCTGAGACCCCGGCCCACCTATGTGCCCGAGGTTCCTACAGCGCTTCTTTAGACTATGTAGTGAACCTGCAAGCGCTGCCCACGGAGGAGGCAGACCCAGCCCCTTTCTTGCTGTGTCCTGTTCGCGCTCTGCGCTTGTGACCGCATTAGAGCTTACGACTCTAAGCAGCTCCTTTTCTGTTATGATTGGCAGACGGGAAGTGCCATATCCATTCTGAGGTTGGCCCACTGGATAGTGGATGCCATCTCCCTCGCTTTTCTATGCCAGGGTGAGCCGCGTACCCTGGGAGTGAGAGCGCACTCGACTAAGAGTATCGCCTTCTCTTGAGCGTAAGCACGCGGCGCCTCTCTAACAGACATCTGTAGAGCTGCGGGCTGGGCGACACCTAATACATTCGTAAAGATTCTATAATCTTTGAGTGGGCTGATTTTCCTCACGTGTGCTGGATACGCCAGTGAATGAGGAAATTCAGTACGGTGTTGAAACACGCTTGCTGCGCCTTTCTCTCTAAACACAGAGATTCGTGCGCTTATTCACTCTGTTCAGTTGAGTTCCCCATTTGGCGAACCCTGCAGAGTTCCTCCGAGGCCCCCAGCATCTGACTCAGCGGAGGAGTCAGGTGCCTGGCCCATTACGTAGTTGGCATGCCCACTTGGTCAGCCCGCGTTCTGGGTATAGGTGCCTGCTATGCGCGATCCCCGCTGGCGATCCCATATGCTTCATTCAGCCACGGTGTAGTTCCTCCTCTTAGGCGGGCCCGTGTCTTCCCTCCCCGCTAACCATCCTTCATATGTGTTCTCCCCCTTTTCAGGGTTAGTCCATATGTCTTCCTGCCACCAGGTCTCCCCATTGGGCAGCAGGTGGCCTCCGCAGCGTCCTCCCTATCGGGACTGCACGCTTCCCAACGTACTGTCGTAATTTAAAATTCCTAGTATCTTAACTAGGTGTATTTTTTACGACTCCCCAAAAAATATAAATAAGCCTTTAAGTGCTTCACAGGTAAGTAAGGTAAGTTAGGGCCAGGGGACACGTTGGTGGGCTGCGTCTCTGGTGATGATGGTGCGCTCACGCCGGAGCCTGGCAAACCTCTCACCAGCGACGTGGTAAGGTTCAATCACTGTGGCGTTTTCCATAGATTTCCCCATAGTGGAAGTTTCCACATAGCATTGTAGTTCCCCTCCCGCTGGGGAACGTAACGGTTACTAAAGTAACCCTCGTTCCCCGAGGGGGGGAACGGAAATGCTATGTTCTTTCGCCACAGGGATTGCGCCTTAGCTGACAGCTGTAGTTCGGCTTCTTCAGCTAGAAAAGGTGTGGTTGTGTGGCACAGCGGGCATTCTTATTCACAAGCTGATTATGATTGCTGCCAGCTGTGCACGCTGACACCGCCAACTCATTGGCATTTCATTGGCCCGTTTAATTACTCTTCAGAATGATTGGCTTTCTGACGAAATCCCCATAGTGGAAGTTTCCACATAGCATTTCCGTTCCCCCCCTCGGGGAACGAGGGTTACTTTAGTAACCGTTACGTTTTCCCCGCCCACCGAATTGATTGACAGACGCGTATTAACATGTCTCCATTGTAACGCGTATAATCATATCCACAAGACAGGACGTGCGCAAAGCAACTGGGATAAAAAATATCTGTTCAGCTCTCTGTGATCATCTTGCAAAAACAGTGCAAAGCTAAACATGTGTGTGTGCACGCACGCTAACTCATCGTTGCAGAAAGACTTGAATTAACACCACAACAAATATATCAAATAACCGTTGGTAAAGTTCTTACTGTAGTAAGGGAGATCTGCTTCATTCTTGTCTGTCACTGTGCTGTTTATCTACATGAAGGCTACACGCATCAGAGCAATATAGACAGATCTCTATTGCTCTGACTCGCATGTGGGAACGGTAGGTGGGGAGAACTAGCTCATTTGCATTAAAGGCACAAACAACAAAAACAGTTACAATGTCCTAAAAGCTCAAATTTCCCAGATTTAAAAAGGTATAATCAATAATCTGATGGGTAATTTGAGCTGAAACTTTACAGACACATTCTGGAGACACAAAAGACTTATCTTACATCTTGAAAAAGGGGTAAAATAGGTGACCTTAATGTATGTAATTCAAATCCCTGAACATCATCTGTAGCCCTCATAGGTGGAAGTTTCAATTCGAAAACTGCCTTAATTGTATTTCATTTTATTTGGTTTGCAATCAGATCATTCTAAACTACTAAACTCTGGGAATGTGCAATCAACCAGCAAGCAAATATATTTACACAATCAGTAACACAAAACAAAAACAGGCTGTTTACATCAGAGATGGCAGAGATAGCTGTGCTTTGTGGCCAGTTTTCAATGAATTATTCACTGATTGTGTGTTTCGCTTTAAAACGAGCTCAATCTTTTTTTGTGGTTTTGAAACGGAATATATTATTAATTGACCATATAACAATATACAAATGTTGCTTCCATGGTACCATGTCTATTGCTGAAAACTGTATGTAGATTGTCTGGGTCGTTTCATGACTTGTGGAAAATGTAAAAAAAAAAATAATAATAAATTACACATTTCAAATATTTGTTATACGCTTAGAAAAGCCCTCACAGTTGAGTTCAGCTAATCTAGCGCCTAATGATAATTTGATGAGATAATGAAGTGTGAAACTGAATATAATGGCCATTAGACCTCAGGAAGAAGGTTTCCTGTAGCGCTGGCTTCTTGTCGATGTAATGCACACAACTCCCAAAAATGATCTCCTGTGCCCAGGGGCTAGCGTATACTTTGTCCCATGTCATGAAGCTAAATGTCTGTACGCTGAATGACATTTTTAGTCAACGTTTGAAAATTAATGAGGTCTGGGGGTTGTTCAATTATGCTTTATTAGTAGCTACAGATAAAATATACTGTATGTAAAAAAAAATTTTTCATGCAGGTGTACGAAAGATGAGATGAATGACAATTTATGTTTAGATTATATTATAATGATGAATAAAGGGACTAAGCCGAAGGAAAATGAATGAATGAATGAATGAATGTTATTAGCAAACATTTACTACTTTAATACTGTTGGTACTGTAGACTTAACAGTTCAGTTTGACAGCTTATCACAGTGTCACATACCAAGGGTAAGAAATTAAAACAATTAGTATTTTCATAATACCCAAAGAGTTTGGCACAAACAGATAGTTAGTGGCTTTTAGCTAGTAAATAGATTAGTGGCTTTTCCATATTAGCTGAATGTAGTCTGGAAAAAGAGAAACAGAATTGAAGTGGGAAAGCAGAGATGCTATAACATATAGACTGGAAATCATTTAATGTTTTTTTATTATTATAATTAATTATACATAATTTCTGATGAATCTCAATTATGCCCTACGTTATTTTGAGGACGCACTATTTTTTAGAATACACTTTTAAATTGTTTTCTTCAAGGCTGACAAATGTCAATGATTTTATTTATGTATTTGAAAAGTATGTGACTTAGTTTATATATTTTTCTGATTCTCATGCACTAGAGATTTAATAAATGCATTTTACTGTATTGCATGAAATACTTGAAAAAAATATTAAAAATAAAAACAGGGACAATGCAGTATAACATTGCTACAATTTCCAGCAGCCAATGCTCCACATTTAGGCTTCTATCCAAAGGCTAATTTGCAGCCCTAGTCCCATGTTAGGCTTTTTATGCAATAATAAAACAGTACAAATATCTTTTAAATAGTGAGTATTGATTTCTACTATAGTTAAGCCAGAGCTGCTAACATATCAGTATTTATTTTTTATTCTCCTTGGTGCACAAACTGCATAAAATATTAACACTATAATATCAAAATATAAACTTATTGATTATCGGTATCAGTTAAAATGTATCGCAATCAGCCATGAGAAGGACTTAATTAATGGTATCAGTTAAAATGTTTCATATTGTGCATCCCTAATATTTAGTGTTATTATTCAAAATGTTCCATTAAAGTTTTGTTTGTGACAAATAGTACAAAGTTTGTCTAGGAGGCACAAAATGTACCTGCAATTCTAGAATCACCCACATGCTAACATAGAGTAAATTAGACCATGTCTAATACAATAATCCAGAATTAGTAAATGCCAATACAGATTTCATAAATTTGACAACGCCTCATGTCCACACTATTGTTTTCAATTCTTTCCAAAAAAAAGATCATGCACACTAAAATGACTGAAATGCTTTTGTTCATGTACTGCGCATGAGCACAGATGTAAGACGCTTTTACCTGCGTCATATCCGTCTCCTGTTTATTTACTTTCTATCTCTTTGAAACGTTGTGGGAAACTGTCATCTGCTTAGCAAAAACAATAGATCCCAGTAGACATTCTGTGTCCTTTGAAGGGTGGGAATATGGAGCATGTACAAACTGACATTAACCTTTAATAAAGCTGTCAAAATGGACAGGATCCAAATCATCTGCTTTACAATGTCGTCCACTATGTTAGCTGAATTGGTCACACGACAGCGTCAATGACTAAAATGCGTCAGCGTTTTCGAAAGCCTCTCTTTTCAAATGTATCCACTTTGGACAGCGTTTGCAAAAAGATACATTTTTGTTTCCTAAAATCACTGTCTCAGTGTGAACAGAAGGCCAAAACAGAGAGAAAAATATGCGTTTTTAAATGAAAACGTATTATTGTAGACATTGTCTTAATTAGTTTGAGACTAAGGTGAATGCATTTCATATTGAGAAACAGATGATTGTGAAAGTCTCTGAGAGGCTTTGTTTGTCTCATTTCTCTGATGCAGCAGATAATGGTTTGACGGTGCAGTTCTTTAAGCTGTGGTTCCAGGCCTGTGTGCTGTCGTTGAGCAGCTTGGCAAGAGAAGATAAATTGAGTGAAATGTATCAATTTGACAGAAAGACTTCAGTAATTAATACTCTCTCTCACTCTATTCCCCAAGTCACCTCTTCGTCTCATCCTGCTTTCCCACATCAATCCGTCTTTCATTTCAAAAACACTTCATTTCAGTGTTAAATACATTACACAGACCAACAGCAAAGCATAAACTGAAGCACAAGCATGTCGTTTTGGGTTTTTAGGTGTTAATCAAATCACTTAACATTCAGGACATAGTTACATAGAATGCTAGTTGCTAATACTGACTTCCATAGGAAAAATACTATGGAAGTCAATGGATTCTAACTACCAGCATTTTTTGTTGAACAGACGAAAGAAACTGATATAGTATACAAGCAAAGAGAAAGTAAATGATGACTGAATTTTCATTTTTGGGTGAACTATCCCTTTAAATCTAATGGTACATATAATATATTAGCAAGACATAATATTTATAGTTTATGTTGACTGGCAGACTTGCATATTAGCTGAATGTGCTGTAGTTTGGCACACTTCCCAGCTAATACTTACAATTTAAAATGATTAGTAGCCTTATATTTATATTTCGCTTATTATATTTAATTATTAGTAGGTTATAGGCATAAATAAAGGTCTATGATATAGAAAGTTTTACTACTTTTGTAGTCTAAAAATAGACAAACATCAAAAGATTTTATAAGAAAAAGTAGATAGCAAAATTGGTACATTTTAATTAATATGGATATAATAATAATAATAATAATAATAATAATAATAATAATAATAATCCTGTGGATGAGCTCCAGATCAATACTTTTGTATTGTTATACAAATAAATAAATAAATAAATAGATAAATAAATAAATACTACAACTACTACTACTACTACTACTACTAATTATTATTATTAATAATAATAATAATAATAAAAATAAAAGTCCTGCAGAGGAGCTCCAGATCAATACTTTTTTATTGTTATATAAATAAATATAAATAAATACCACAACTACTACTTCTAATTCTACTACTACTACTACTACTACTACTACTACTACTAATAATAATAATAATAAAAGTCCTGCTGAGGAGCTCAAGATCAATACTTTTGTATTGTTATATAAATAAATATAAATAAATAAATACCACAACTACTACTTCTAATTCTACTACTACTACTACTACTACTACTACTACTACTAATAATAATAATAATAATAATAAAAGTCCTGCAGAGGAGCTCCAGATCAATACTTTTTATTGTTATATAAATAAATATAAATAAATACTACAACTACTACTACTACTACTACTACTAATTATTATTATTAATAATAATAATAATAATAAAAGTCCTGCAGAGGAGCTCCAGATCAATACTTTTTTATTGTTATATAAATAAATATAAATAAATACTACAACTACTACTTCTAATTCTACTACTACTACTACTACTACTACTACTACTACTAATAATAATAATAATAATAAAAGTCCTGCTGAGGAGCTCAAGATCAATACTTTTGTATTGTTATACAAATAAATAAATAAATAACTAAATAAATAAATACTACAACTACAACTACTACTACTACTAATAATAATTAAGAATAATAAAAGTCCTGCGGAGGAGCTCCAGATCAATACTTTTGTATTGTTATACAAATAAATAAATAAATAAATAATGTAATAAAATACTACTACTACTACTAAACAATACAGTATATAACAATTAATTAATATAAATTATTATTTTTAGCACTTAAAAATGAATTACTACTTGTATGAAATTTTAATACCATTTTAAAAAGTATGCAAATATAAATACATAGCCAATGTAGTGTAAGCAGAACACTGTAGCTATAATACATAAGTAAATTTACATATGCAAATTATACTGCAACATTGCGCAAAATGCGAAACATAAAAAAAATCTTATTTTGTTTTCAATATTACACAGCTCTAAAATTAAATTGAATGCTGAGTACTCACGTGAATCAAGCTATTATTTTTTACAAACAAAAAAGACTGTAGGATGCAATAAAAAATGATGAATGATAAAAAAAATGAAAGCGTGTGTGATGTCTGCGAGTATGTGCTGACAACCTCTATCCTCTAGATGGCTGTAGAGTCTCAACACTACAAACACCAGCTTTAATAACTGAGTCAGAACAACCTGCGATGTCTCAGGCTAACCTTGAGCTACTGATAACAAAAATGTCCTTATATTTATGAATGCATGCAAGCATTAATATGTATACCTTACCTATATGAGGTAAAGTTGTCGTAGGAGCCCACAGTGTAATGTCTGAACAGCCTCTTGTTTCGATCCTCTCTCGTCTCTGACAGAAATAAAACAACATCACGCACATTAACATGCATCTTCGTAATAGACCACATTTATCATTTTCAAGCTGCTTATCATATTTGCATTACATTTCAGAGCCGACCGCATGCCTCTCATCAGCCTTATGCAGAAATGTGTGTGCAGAAACCTAGACAAGCTTAATTAAATGCATAGGCAAGGTCAACCATATATGTGTGTGTGTGTGTGTGTGTGTGTGTGTGTGTGTGTGTACAGTACGTGTGTGTGTGTGTGTTGTTAATCCAGTGAGAAGGTCTGGCTAATAGGCCTGGTGTCTCAAGCCAGACCAGATTTATGTGATTGGACTTTCGGCTGGAAATCAATGCACTGCTTCCTCTACAGAAGGCCAGTCTGCTGACACATGTATACACACACACACACACATTCACACACCTACACTGTAAAAAAATATCTGTAAAATTGACAGTAAAATAAATGGAAGATGTGTTTGCTGGAATGTAACCTTTAAAAAATATGGTAGGAACATAAAATACATTTATTTATGGTAATCTTTGTACTAACATCTACACAACATAACTTTGTAACTGACAAAAGCACAACTGTAAGCATGTGCGAATGATCATGAAGCAATGCTCATCACAAACAACTTTTCCAACAAGCATAGAAACATATCAATATATAGAAGGTGCTCAGTGTCATTCACACTACTGCTAAATACCATGGTAACACACACAGGGGTGCTGCTGACCGGTTCGAGCCCTATGACAGAAATGGGGTGGTGTGATTTGTCACGGACGAAAGTGAATAGTGGGGAGGTGGGGGTGTTGTTGATGACAAAATTGAAGAGGTGTTGGGGGAGGGGGGCGTGGCACGCGGCAAGGCGTGGCACCCAACCCCACCCCTAAACCCAACCGTCATTGGAGGATTAGCAAATCGTACTAAACTGTACAAATGAGATTGTACGAATTCATATGAATTAGTCACTAAATCAAAAAGTTACGAATTGCCGTGAGATCGTGTTGGCTATTTTTTAAACACTGCGAACCATTTTTAGAACTATATGTTTATCGTCATCCTTATAATTATCGTGCTTGGTGTGAATGGGCCTTAACAGTAAGTTTCCCTAATATATACAGTAAATATAGTAAAAACTCACTTTCCCAGAATTCCCTGCTTGACACTTCACCTTTAATGCCTTTTTGTTGACATTACTATGGTTCTTTTTAGGATTTGTTTTTTCGAGTTATGTACATAACTTTGTACATAAAAGATTTGTGCACTCGAAAAATGACATTTGCTGTTTGTTCAAACTTATTTAAAATGAGCTGAAACAACACAATTCTTGAGTTTTGGGGGGGGGACAACTTAATTGTTTTATGTTAAATCCACTTAAATTTGTAAAAACAAATAAGTTTCTTAATTCCATTATGTTGTCCATACACAAATCAATTGTGTGGAACCCAGCATTTTTTTCAGTGTGTTACAGCTAATGTTGATAAATAATGTTTATTGCATATCTTTAATTGTATGTGTGTTCAGGGGCGCCACGGGGGAGGAAAGTTAAGACGATTCTAAGGGATCACGCACTTTACCACATACCACATGCTCTCCCATACCACCAACAACCCCCCCACCCACCCCACCCCACCCCACCCATTACTCTTGAGTAATATTTACAACAGATACTTTTACTCTATTTGCACTACATTTTTGGGCAAGTAATGGTACTTTTACCTGAGTATGATTTTTCTGTACTCTTTTTACCACTGCAAACCTGTTACAAAGCGGACACTGACAACAGACGTGCGGATCCACATGCAGTTTATTAAAGGCAAGGTTGTACAGGCAATGGTCAAAAACAGGAGCATAAAGGTAATCCAATAAACATGGTCAAAATACAGGCGAGAGGTCAGGCTAGGTGGCAAAGAATCAAAACGGTGAACTAGACAAGAATCAAAAGACGGGAAAACAAACAAGCTTCGTAATGTTCATAGAAGAAACAAGACGCTCTTCTGCATACCTCGGTTATAACGAGTGGTTATTTGAGTTACTGTTGCTTTTCTATCAGCTCGAACCAGTCTGGCCATTCTCCTCTGAGCATCAACAAGGCATTTGCGCCCACAGAACTGCGGCTCACTGGATATTTTCTCTTTTTTGGACCATTCTCTGTAAACCTTAGAGATGGTTGTGCATGAAAATCCCAGTAGATCAGCAGTTTCTCAAATACTCAGACCAGCCCATCTGGCACCAACAACCATGCCACATTCAAAGTCACTTAAATCACCTTTCTTCCCCATTCTGATGCTCGGTTTGAACTGTAGCAAATCGTCTTGACCATGTCTACATGCCTAAATGCATTGAGTTGCTGCCATGTGATTGGCTGATTAGAAATTTGTGTTCACGTGCAGTTGGACAGGTGTACCTAATAAAGTGGCCGGTGAGTGTATATAGTCCATGTAATAAGTGAGACGAGCTACAGCTCTGTCTGTGTGTGAATGTCCGGATAATTGTCAGCTGCTGCAGGAGTTGATGCGTGCAAAGAGTTCTGGGAAATGTAGTTCATTTGGAATACCGGAAGTAATCTCCAGCGCTGGCGATCACAACAAAACCGAAATATTAAAAAAAGTAGCGTGGGAATCCAGTGCTAGTTTCAGTGTCCTTCTTTAAAAATGCTGCAGAACTGACTATGATTGCTAAATTCACTGTTTGATTAGATTGATTACACGGGCCTTTAGCCTGGTTACGGATTTTTACTGCAGCATTTTTACAGTTTTTTATTATTGAAATTCGTTGAAGACTCTTTTTTTTTTTTTTTTTACAGTGTAGAAAATCTTGCAAACATTTCCTGGCAAGAAAAGACAGTCAAATGCATGCATTTTATTGCTGGATGCATCAGGGATTGTGTCACAGTGGTTATTGAATTAAACTTTGCTCTCCGTGTTATTGAATTCAACATGTCTTCCTCTCTCTCTATTCTCTTCTCTCTCTCCCCTTTCTTAATAAACTCAGTGACCCAGTTGCTCTGGTCTGATTACTAATGCATATTTCCTCTGTCTTTTTATTTCCGTCTCCTGTCTGCACTTTCCTTCTAGTGTCGTACTCTAGTATTCTCTCTGTACATGTCTGAGCTTTTGCAGTCTGCGGTGACTGTGTGGGAGATTGTGCCAACATTAGTGGTTATAGAGGTATTACTATGGTTAATCAAATGTTTCAGTGATGATTTGAAATTTTGACAAAAATAAATAATAATTAATTTAATTTCCCTTACTTATATTGATCTTGTTCATGGCCATGAAGTTAACTTAATGCCTTTATAATGCAGTAAAAAGTTGACATATTGGGTGGCACGGTGGCACGATGGCTCAGTGGTTAGCACTGTTGCCTCATGACAAAAACACTGGTTCGAGTCCTGGCTGGGTCAGTTGGCATTTCTGCGTGGAGTTTGCATGTTCTCCCTGTGTTGGCGTGGGTTTCCTCCGTGTGCTTGGCTTTCCCCGACAGTTCAAAGACATGCGCTATAGGTGAATTGGAAAAACTAAATTAGCCGTGTGTGTGAATGCGAGAGTGTATGGGTATTTCCCGGTACTGGGCTGTGGCTGGAAGGGCATTCGCTGCGTAAAACATCTGCTGGAATAGTTGGCGCTTCATTCCGCTGTGGCGACCCCTGATAAATAAGGCATTGAGCCGAAGGAAAACGAACGAATGAATGAAAGTTGACATATTGACATATACAGTAATAATAAAAAAGATTTAAAAAACGATCACTTGTGCCAACATTAGAAGTTGAAGGAGTGCAATTATGATTCATCAATGTTTCCTTGATCTGAAATTTCGAGAAAAATAAATAATAATTAATATAAATGCCCTTATTTATGCCGATGAATTTAACTTAATGCCTCTATAATGTAGTAAAAAGTATATATTAGTACTATATAGTATAAAAAATATATTGACATATAATAATAAAAATGATATGGAAAAATATGGACAAGTAAAATTTTGACAATATTGGGTCTGAGAATTGCCAGTACTGAAAGTAATGGAATTTATGACATCATGACTGCTCAAAAACAGTTGAAATATATTAAACCTAATAGTGTTGTCATGATACTTGAATTCGATACCAATCAGAACTGAAAATTTCTAAAAACATCTATTTCCGCACTGTTGAGCGCGTTCTAAAACAGCGCTGATTTGCCATTGTGTTCACATGCTCAACAGAAACAACTGTGATTGGCCATGAAGGTCATCAGTTCACCGAACCCACCACTGTTTACCGAGTGTAACTACAGATACAGAGACACTGGAGAGTTTTAAAGCAGCAAAGATCAGTCGATTCATCAGTGGATCACTCGTATGTCAGCTTATAAACAGACCAGCTGATCTTTAAAACAGGAATGGACGTTTTTAAAATTTCAGTACCGATTGGTATCGAATTCCAGTATAGTGACAACACTAAAACCTACATTATTTCTATTTAACAAATCAACATAGAAAACATGCAAAGTTACTCTGAAACTTAGCTGTCGCATTAATGTGAAAAAATATCAGTAATTGATGCTGCAATGTTTCATTATTTGGTGAACTTGTTCATATTTATTAAAAAAAATATTCATAAGAGGAACTGACTGTACATATTTGACACTTTTGTGACACAGATATAATTCTACACACTCTCAGAAATAAAGATACGGGAGCTTTCACTGGGGCAGTACCTATTCAAAAAGTACACATTTGTAACCATAAAGATACATTAAAGTATACCTTTGAAGTGCCAATATAGACCCTTTAAGTACAAATATGTATCTTTTGAAAAGGAACTGCCCCAGTGACAGCTCCAGTACATTTATTTCTGAGAGTTTAGATACTTTTGCAAGATGTATTGAAAAAGTGTGCATTTTTTAAATGTGCATGAATATGTAATGAATTTAATAATTACATTATATTGACAATCGATTAACTGATTACATTTTAAGAGGAAGAGAGAGAGTTACTTCTACTGACTGTGTCCTACTCTGTCACCACAGAATTGAGAAGTTAAAGCATGCATTAGCATTTTAATGACTTGAAGGCAAGAAAGTACGCATCAAATTCACAGGAGAGAGAGAGCGAGCGAGAGAGTGCGCAGGAAAACGAGAGAGAAAGAGGGTGATATATAAGCACATATATAAGCATCACTTTCACCATTGAATTTACAGCAGGCATTTGAGCCAAAACCAAAAATCATTCAAATTTGGCACAGAAATTAAAATAACTACAATAAATGACAAAAAAGTAAAATTTGTAATATCTTTACAGATAGATCTGTATTGTCTGTATCTACTGCCATCGGGGCAAAGACAAAAGAAATCAGTTATTAAAAATATAATGTTTAAGCATGTGTTAAAAAAATCTTCTGGGGCAGCACGGTGGCGCAGTGGGTAGCACAATCGCCTCACAGCAAGAAGGTCGCTGGTTCGAGCCTCGGCTGGGTCAGTTGACATTTCTGTGTGGAGTTTGCATGTTCTCCCTGTGTTTGCGTGGGTTTCCTCCGGGTGCTCTGGTTTCCCCACGCAAACACAGGGAGAACATGCAAACTCCACACAGAAATGCCAACTGACCTAGCGACCTTCGAACCAGCGACCTTCTTGCTGTGAGGCGATTGTGCTACCCACTGCGCCACCGGGAGGCCCACATACAAATATATTAAAAATAATTAAAATTACAATGAAATTAAAACAATTTTATATAAATAAATACATCATCATTATTATTATTAGCTTAATAAATAATCAAAAAATAACTAATATTCAGAACACAATTCAATAATAACAAATAAATCACTGATAACACACCAAAAAACTGATAAATCTGGTTTGATTTGCTCATAATGTAACTCTTTACTCATAAAAATGATAAAATCAACATATGGACATGTGCATGTGTGAGTAGTCGATTACAAGGGTCTTCGCCATCTGTGTCCAGAGTGAGAGAAACGCAATCATTTATCATTCGCACAGGGCGACACGAGAGAGAGAGAGAGAAAGAGAGGGAGAGAGAGACAGAGAGGGAGAGAAAGAGAGAGAGAAAGAAAGCTACACGCCACAATCATCCATCAAATGACAAACGGCATGCACACAGTATATGAATCAGTATATGATCTCTTGAGGAATGAAAGATGTTGATTCAGTTGTTCATTTGATGTGAACGGCTGTACAGACAGGATACAGGAACAGGATTAAAAGTTGGTAAAGCACAGCTGAGTCACATCCATTCCAGGTGGCTAAACCAAGCCATTCATTCCAATATAGTGGACAAATTAATGCTATTCTACACACACACACACGCACGCACACATGCAGGCATGCACGCACGCACGCACGCACGCACGCACGCACGCACGCACGCACGCACACACACACACACACAGCACTGCCTCAATGAACTCACTCAGAGGTGAAAAGAGGATCCTGGAAAACTGTTTGCTCTCATAGTTTTTGAGCTAATCACTGATTGGCTAATATTGATTGAGATCACCGGTCATGGGGTCAATATGAAGCCATCGTTTTATCCTACAGCATTATTTATACTATGTATCTTACACAGTATTATATAAACACATTATACACTCACTGGCCACTTTATTAGGTACACCATACTAGTACCGGGTTGGACCCCCTTTTGCCTTCAGAACTGCCTTAAACCTTCATGGCATAGATTCAACAAGGTACTGGAAATATTCCTCAGAGATTTTGGTCCATATTGACATGATAGCATCACGCAGTTGCTGCAGATTTGTTGGCTGACACGATGCTCAATTGGTACTAATGGGCCCAAATTGTGCCAAGAAAATATCCCCCACAGCATTACACCACCACTACCAGCCTGAGCCGTTGATACAAGGCAGGATGGATCCATGCTTTCATGTTGTTGATGCCAAATTCTGACCCTAGCATCTGAATGTCGCAGCAGAAATCGAGGCTCATCAGACCAGGCAACGTTTTTGTAATCTTCTATTGTCCAATTTTGGTGAGCCTGTGCGAATTGTAGCCTCAGTTTCCTGTTCTTAGCTGACAGGAGTGGCACCCGGTGTGGTCTTCTGCTGCTGTAGCCCATCTGTCTCAAGGTTGGACGTGTTGTGTGTTCAGAGATGCTCTTCTGCATACCTCGGTTGTAACGAGTGGTTATTTGAGTTACTGTTGCCTTTCTATCAGCTCGAACCAGTCTGGCCATTCTCCTCTGACCTCTGGCATCAACAAGGCATTTGTGCCCACAGAACTGCCGCTCACTGGATATTTTCTCTTTTTCAGACCATTCTCTGTAAACCCTAGAGATGGTTGTGCGTGAAAATCCCAGTAGATCAGCAGTTTCTCAAATACTCAGACCAGCCCATCTGGCACCAACAACCATGCCACATTCAAAGTCACTTAAATCACCTTTCTTCCCCATTCTGATGCTCAGTTTGAACTGCAGCAGATCGTCTTGACCATGTCTACATGCCTAAATGCACTGAGTTGCTGCCATGTGATTGGCTGATTAGGAAAAAAGACTTAAGAATTGTGTTGATTCAACTGATTTTAAACAAGTAGTTTGTACAAGCAGCAAAAGTCATTTGTATGAGTGTATGATGATTTGCTAATGATCACTTATTATTGGTGAAAAACATCACTAATAAATATGCTGATACATTGGTGATACACAATGGTGATACATTTGTACTTTTAGGATTCTTTGATTAAAAAAAAAGTTCAAAATAATAGCTTCTATGTGCAATCTCTTTTTCATAAATACATTTTAAGATTGCAAATGAAAAGCTATTATTTTGAACTTTCTTTTTATTATAATTTTGTGTGAACTACTGTAAGAGTCAAAGGTCTTCAATGGCAAATAACATAATTTTGGAAGCAGAAATGTCTGAAGTCTCAATCAGTTCAGAGTCTTTAAGTTTGATTGTGAGATTTTGAGGATGTGATCGGTGAGCTGGTCAAAACTCTTCAACTAAACACCAGCCTCCCTCCGGCTCAACAGTTTAATGTGTTAAACATGCTCCTTCTTTAAATGAACAGCACTGTGTGTATGGCAGGGCCTCAGCGCCAGCAAGAGATTATGGGAAGCGTCCGCATGCCACAGATGGGACGTGGACAACCAGAACTCAAACAGATTTTGAAATGAAAGCACACTTAAAGCCTAATGAGTGTCTAATATGCAGACTTTTTTCGTAACAAAATCAAAACAAATGGCTAGATGGATCTCCAGCAAACAAAGCAATGTGGGGATTTCTCCGCTTTACATCAGCTTTGTGAAAGAAGAACCTACTTGATGACTTTTTTTTTCCACTGCAGAGATTTAAAAAAAACTTTTTTCATCCCTATTAAAAGAGAAACTGACATTTTTTTGTGACCTGACTGTTTTTTTTATAGAAATATTTGTTAATAAACCAAATAGCCAGAGCCATATCACCATCCAGCCCAAGACCGGTTACTCACTGAGCCTGGTCAGTACCTGGATGGGAGACCACATAGGAAAACTAGGTTGCTGTTGGAAGTGGTGTTAAAGAGGCCAGCAGGGGGCGCTCAACCTGTGGTCTGTGTGATTCCTAATGCCCCAGTAAAGAGAAGGGGACACTATACTGTTAGTGAGCACAGTCTTTCGGATGAGATGTCCTGACTCTCTGTGGTCATTAAAAATCCCATGGCACTTCTCGTAAAGAGTAGGGGTGTAACCCCGGTGTCCTGGCCAAATTCCCTCCATCGTCCCTTACCGATCATGGCCTCCCAATCATCCCCATCCACGGAATTGTCACTGTCTCTTCACTCCACCAATAGCTGGTGTGTGGTAAGTGCACTGGCGCCGTTGTCCTGTGGCTGCTGTCGCATCATCAAAGTGGATGCTGCATATTGGTGGTGGGGTAGAGAGACCCCCCTTATGATTGTGAAGTGCTTTGGGTGTATGGCCATACACAATAAATGCACTATATATATATACACATACATTACAAATAATGGAAATATTTTGAGTTAAATAGATAAAAACATTTTATATACTGATAAATACACAATGATGAATATACAAATTACAGATAAGTCTACATGAACATGGGCATTTTCAAAACAGCATTTTTTCCTATGCAATTTTGCTGTGTCCACACGAAAATGGATGATGTCAGCATGTGCACTGTTTTCTCCTTTCTGATTGGCCAACAAGACTGGGTTCACGGAAGACGAGAAGGAGGCAAATTCCACATGTTCGTGGCAAACGCATCGCGTATTTCACGTCATTTGCACTGCTGCATGGTAATCCACCTCTGTTCTCATGTTTGCATTGACTTCTATGCAATTGACTTGTGAAAATACTTTAATTCCCTGTTTGGTGTGAACCCAGCATAAAAGGCTTTTATCGCCACCTTTTGGTTCAGTGAGCCCTTAACATGCATTTTCGTGTGGATGAAGATTTTCTTTTTTTAAACGAAAGCGGGGAAAACTTGTGTACATGTGGACATGGCCTAAGTTTATAATCTTGAAATGGCCAAACAATAGCCTTTTACCTGACCTGGTTGATATACTGGACTCTGGATATACTGGATGTATTTCTGCTGTGGATATTGGTGTTTTAAGGACAGATCTGTGTCTTTTGCCAGACAAGTCCCACTTCACCACATTGATACACACATCCAGCCCTCAGCTCTTTACTGCCCTCTCTCTTACACTGCCATCTCTCTCAAAAAGACATGTATGATTTATTCTGAGCGTGTCTGTCCTCTTCCCTTCTCCACAGCTGACTGATACGCTCTGAGTTTACTTTCACAGCTTCCTTTTTTGCCTACGGGTCCTCAATCCTAACAAACATCAGAGACACTCACGAGATATAGAAAGCCATTTGACACAGAAGAACGCCAGCAATCCATTACAGATATTACATTAGGGGATTTTAACTTCTCAGTGGTACTGCATGGAGAAAACTATACATAACTCTATACTAACACATACATATTCTGTGTCTGAAGCATACGTTATCTGTTAATTAACAGGTTCCATATTTTGTGATTCACAAGTTTATTTATGGTTGTGAATTGCATTATGGGATGTTGCTCTCTGCTCTGTCGACTTTTGATGTTGAAAATTCACCTCTACAGGTTTAAAAAATTTACTTTTATTGACATTTTAGTAGTTTGAGATAATAGAATGTATAAGAAATAATATATGGAGAAATAATTCTGCAAAGTAACAGAAAATGTCCTGGCAGTTTACTACAAGTTTTTTTAGCGTAATATACAACACCAACCCAGATAATATATCGCTTTAAACTATTAAAAATGTTAATAAAAGTCACTTTTTTAAACTTTTCAAGGTGAAAATTTGTTGAAAGAAATATCAAGGTCTCATAATGCAATTTAAAAGCATAAATAAACGGGGGAAAAATAAAAATAGGAATCACAAAATACGGATAATTGCTAATTTACAGTTTAGCATGGAAGCTGGTTTCCTTCACAGAATAACTTTCTAGCATTAAGACTGTGAGAAAAAAGCCAGGATTGCAAGATACATTGAGGTGAGATGTAAACTTTGAGTTATGATTTGAATTGAATTTGAGTTATAAAAAAGTTTGGAATAGGGAGTAAACATCTGATATTGATATTGAGCTTTTTTTCTCAGAATTGAGTTTTTCGCCAAAAAAATAAAAAATAAATAAAAACAAATAATAAAAATAAGAGGAATGTAAATATAGAATAAATACAAATAATTTTAGTTAAAATTAAGAGAGAAAAAATACAAAAAAAATGAACATACAAAAATGCTATATACAAATAAGTATTATATTGCAATTCTGAGAATAATAACTGAGATGTAAACTTTGAACTGTGGAAAAATGTCAGATTTTTGAGTTGTAAATGCAAAATTGAAAATATAAATAATATAAAAAAGTCAAAATTCTGAATTTATTTATGTCTTCAATTCTGAACTGAACTCAGCTGAACTTAAGACATGAAGTCGCAATTCAAAATGACAATTAAAAAAAGTTAGAATTGCCAATTTACAATGGAATTAAATAGTCACTTTTCCCCCTTAATTATATAAACGCAGAATAATGAAAAGACGTAAACTCATTTGCAAAAACACTGACAACATTTGGAGTTTATTTCTTGCAACTCTGTGAGTAAAAGAGTTTTAATTGTAAGTAAACATCTTGTGAATTTGACCTTCCTTCTCAGAATTGAGTTTTTGTAATTGCAAGTTAACTTTTTAGAAGTCAGAACTGCAAGAAATGAAGTATGCTTTCTAAGATAAAAAAAATTGTAAACTCTAAATACTAAGAAAAATTGTAAGAATTTAGTTATAAACTCAGAAGTACGAGGTGTACATTTGAAAAAAATCTGACTTTATATCTAGCAATTCTGATATAACACGACACAAAAAAGTCAGAACTGCAAAATGTGAACTCATCATTGCAAGATGTAAACACAGAATTGTACATAAAGTAAATATTCAGAAGTCCTATTTCATCTTTAAATCCTGAGAAAAAAGTCATAAGATATAAACTTAGAATTTGAGATGTACAAAAAGTTGCTATTACTTTTTCAATTTGATTTTAAATCCTGTGGCGGGAACATACTTCTATGACACACACGTTCTCATATGGTGCAGTAAATAGGTCAGATCAATGGGGCGGCAGGACTCTTTTCACGCTTGATCAGACTGTTCAGAAGTAGAATATCTGCTGATGTGATTTCAGCATTACCTCACGCTTACACTCTCTACCTCAATCCTCAACTCATTTTCTAATCTCTCAAGCTCTTTTCCTCTTCCCAGACATCTCTCCATGGCCTCTGGCTGCCCTGGACTGAAACGACCCACTTTTTTTTGTGCCAAGATGAGAGAAAGGGGTCTCTGTGTTTGACTGCCTCTCTCACAGCAAGCAGCTCTTTTCTAGTGAGTCATAAGATGAGGATTATGAATGGAGAGACCTGAGAAAGATGAATCTGAGAGACTCAGAGGGAAGTAATCTTTCCTTTCTCTAAAACATACAGCATGAGCAGCATAAATTATTAAAGCAAGAGCTTTTCTGTGTAAATTACATTTGCAGGGACTGTCCTAGGGTTTAGCATCTTACTGATTATATGCTGATATTGTACAAATAAACCCTTGTGGCATTTGAAGTGTTTTCTCTGCCTCTGAAGCAACTTCTGATGCAACTACTGATGCAACCAACTAATTAACCAGATTACCCACCCACCAACCAACCAACCAGCTAGCTAACCAATCAATCCAACCAACCAACCAACCAACCATCCATCCATCCATCCATCCATCCATCCATCCATCCATCCATCCATCCATCCATCCAGACAGCCAGACAGCCAGCCAGCCAACCAACCAACCATCCAGATAGCCAACCAACCAACCATTCAATCAGATAGCCAGCCAGCCAACCAACCAACCAGACAGCAAGCCAACCAACCAACCAACCAACCAACCAACCAACCAACCATTCAATCAGATAGCTAGCCAACCAATCAACCAGATAGCCAGCCAACCAATCAACAAACCCACCAACCAACCAACCAGATAGCCGACCGACTGACCGACCGACCAATCAATCAATCAATCAATCAATCAATCAATCAATCAATCAATCAATCAATCAATCAATCAATCA
>CAIGQV010018227.1:7517053-7549831 GCA_903798115.1 Danio jaintianensis
GTGGAGTTTGCATGTTCTCCCCGTGTTGGCGTGGGTTTCCTCCGGGTGCTTCGGTTTCCCCCACAGTCCAAAGACATGCAGTATAGGTCAATTGAATTAACTAAATTGGCCGTAGTGTACAGGAGTAAATGTGAGAGTGTGTGGATGTCTCCCAGTGATGGGTTGCAGCTGGAAGGGCATCCGTTGTGTAAAACATATGCTGGATAAGTTGGCGGTTCATTCCGCTGTGGCGACCCCTGATGAATAAAGGGACTAAGCTGAAGGAAAATGAATGAATGAATGAAAATAAAAAATAAGGGGGTATACAATAAATGAACAAATAAACAATATAGTTAATAGTTTATAAATAATACATTATTAATAGTTGAACAGTTTAAACAGTTTTTTTTGTGCAGATTCAGAGTTTGAATAATAAATTCTACATACTCTATTGAATATTTATTCCTATAAAGCAAGAAATATTATATTTTTTTCAAAACACGGCTTATTTGAAATTAGTCACAAGATGCTTTTGTCAAGACAATCCCTCTAATTAAACACTCTCAAAGTGTGAGTCAGTCAGTGTTAAAAAAAAGAAAGAGTACATCTACAACATGCCACAAGCAGAAAGGTATTGTGCATTAGCCAAGCTTTGTGTGTGTGTGTGTGATTATATGTGTGAGAAAGACAGATGCTGTGGATTCTGGGGGGGTAAAAGTTTGAGGCAAGGTCAGGTGTGAGAAATACAGGTGGTCAGCCGCGGAAGAAAAGTCAAAATGCACCAAGTGGCGCATTAACCTTGGGATCAAAGATATCACATACAAACACACGCAAGCTGATGTAAGCATAACGTTGACTCGTAAGAAGCAGGCACAACACAAACACAAACAAACACCAGCATTGATCAGTCTGCCAGACTGAAAAACTGACATTTGAAATGATTTTCCAGAGATAGCCGCCATTCATTCACTTTTAATAACTCTCATAGCCAGACTTCTGACCATCAGCAATAAATGTAGTTTAATTTCCAGCCAAGAATCACCCACTCAGATGGGAAAGGAACATTTATGTGTGATGTAACGGAATCGTATTTTAAAGTGTGAAGCAGACTATTCAGGTGCACTTAAATATAGGGTTGAAGTCAGACTTATTAGCCTGTTAAATTTAAATGATAAAAACAAAATTTCTGTTTAACGGAAAGAAGATTTTTTTAAAACACATTTCTAAACATAACAGTTTTAATAAGTCATTTCTAATAACTGATTTCTTTAATCTTTGCCATGATGACAGTACATAATATTTAACTAGATATTTTTCAAGATATTACAGTGTAAAAAAAATCCTAGTTGCCTTACATTTTTAAGCTGAATTAAATGAACCTTATGAGTCCATTGAACTTATATTATGTTAAACTGACTTAAAACAGCTTGCGTAACTTATAAAATTAAGTTAGAACATGATTAACTTAGTTTAATAAGCTACAATAACATTGCTGTCATGACTAATTGATCATACAATTTTTTACAGTGTAGTACTTCGCTTAAAGTGCAATTTAAAGGCTTAACTAAGTTAATTTGGCAATGTAGGGTAATTATTAGGGATGTCGAGATCCAATCATGTGATCGAAAAATCAGGCGATCGGACGTTACCTCCTGATCAGGACTCGAATATATATATGTATATATATATTCTCATTATTTTTTTAACACATCTATAGTTATGCGGTGGCACAGAGTTAGACCTCTTTCTTGACTTCAGACAGAAACAGCAACGTGTGCGGCATGACATCACTTTGTTGCAGAGACGCTATGGGTTAAATGCCGGTGTCATGAGAAATTGAGTCCCCCCTGAGAATTGAGTCCGCCTATAGGACCCCGAGTGATCCTATTGTTTTACTGGAGTTGTAATAGGTATAGTTTGTAGTGCCTAATTACGTTCATAATTTATATAATGTAAAGCGTGACTATTTCATTCATCATTAAAATGGCATGTATAAGCGTTATATTGACCCTTTCGTATACTTATGTATAATTAAAGGCATGCATGGGTTATGAAATTGAGCATTTATCTTTTATACTGTTTAGTCAGCCCAGTTAGCTTATGTGCTAGCATAATCATACCTCTACCGTTAGCCTCCTGGCTACAATAAGCTAGCAGTTCTAAAACTCAAGACTGCAAGAACGGAGGACACATGAAAGTTCTCTGATGCGTTCTTGGTATCGAGGATGCATCGATGCAGAACTCGCTCGAGAAGTCCCAGAAGTCATTGCGGGTGATTCTGAAAAAAGCAGGTGGGAAGCGCGGCATTTTATACCTGCTTGATATTAAAATCAAGAGAAACTTATTTATCTCAGGAGTTTCCCTAAATGAGACGCTGAAAGTAAACATTAACATGAACTTAATAAAGGCATAAACACATTAAGGGTGTTTATTTGCTGAAATTCGTATTAAAATCTGTGTTATTTATATTGTGCAAAGTATATTTGTAAGGTTTTTGTGCATGTTATATATATTAAAAAGGGGAAAAACAATAAATCGTTGTATGAATGCTGTCATGTTTAAATAATTTTCCGTTAAAAATGCGTGAAGATCATGTGACCATCAGGAAGAACGCAGCATCTCATTTCGCAGAGGACACATTCTCTGTTCTCCCGGTCTCCAAAAGTGAAGAATTTATGTAATTTATTACTTGATTGTTCAAGCTACCTCACAGAAGTGCTCTGTTTGTTAACAGAGTTGTTGAATGTTAAACAAGGTGAATTAAATAAAAGATAAGGAACATCCTGGATCTGTTTCTTCGCTTTTCTTTATTCTTTTTTTTTATGTATTATAGAAGTATCGGATTGGGTTTCGGTATCGGCAGATACTCAAAATCAAATGACTCGGAGGCAAAAAAACCTGATTGGGACATCTCTAGTAATTATGGTAATTAGGGCACGTCATTGTATAACAATGTTTTTGTGATCGCCAGCTATGTTGCCTCCACTGGAAATCACTTCCTACATTCCTGCCGAACTACAAATCCCAGAAGTCATTGCACCAATCACTCCTACCACAGCTGACAGTCATCTGGACATACACAGACACACAGCTGAAACTCATCATCATTGATTACCTGGATTATATACCGTACATACACCTTAGTTTCACACACACTTTGCTGAGTATTGTTTAGCTGTTGCATTCAATTCAAAGTGTTTTCCTTGTCTCTTGTTTTCCCTTGTTTTTGACTTTTGGACTGTTGATCATGTTTTTTTATTCTTTGCCGCCTGCCCTGAACTTTTGCCTGTCTTTGAATTACGCTCTTGGATCATCTTCTGCACTGTATGTGCTGTTTTTTTGACCCCTGCCTGCCTGACCATTCTAAAATAAAGCTGCATTTGGAACTACCCCTGTCTGCACGTCCTCCATTCGCAAAAGATGGTTTGTGCTGTAGCCAATCGAAAAACAATATTGCTTAAGGGGGCTAATAAAACAAATAAGACTTTCTCTAGAAGAAAAAATATTATAGGAAATACTGTGAAAAATTGTTTTCTCTGTTAAACATCATTTGGGAAATATTTGAAAAAAAATCACAGCAGGTCTAATAATTTTGACTTTAACTGTATATTGTTTACCTGGCTGCTACTAATCTGTTGTCAGATGGATAAAATTGCATTCAGAAACGCCGGGCAATCAGGTAAAAGCTTGATGTTTGATGAAGTTGCAGTAGTCCCACTGAACAAGTGACACAGATGTTCATACTGTGAAATCAATGAATAACGCCGTCAATGAACAACAGATATTTGCACACTTTATTAGTATTGTGGGAGAGACAAACAAATGTGTGTTTGTCTTGTAGATGCTTGTTTATCTTCGGTTTAATTGACTCAGAAGGCTATAGATGTCTTTCAAACTGTCAGAAGGACACATGCACACACAAAGTGTCTGAAAATATCTGTTTGTTTTGTGTTCTTCATCTGCTGTGAATGCGTCATCTCTTTGTGCTCTATTTACACCTGATAATAAAGGAATAGGGCGACACGGTGGCTCAGTGGTTAGCACTGTCACCTCACAGCAAAAAGGTCGCTGGTTCGAGTCCCGGCTGGGCCAGTTGGCATTTCTGTGTGGAGTTTGCATGTTCTCCCTGTGGTGGCGTGGGTTTCCTCTGGGTGCTCCTTTTTCGCCCACAGTCCAAAGACATGCACTATAGGTCAATGGAATAAACTATATTTATTCAATTGTATGTATATGTGTGTGAATGAGTGTGTATGGGTGTTTCCCAGTACAGGGTTTCAGCTGGAAGGGCATCCGCTGTGTAAAACATATGCTGGATAAGTTGGCGGTTCATTCCGCTGTGGCGACCCCTGATAAATAAAGGAACTAAGCCGAAGGAAAATGAATGAATGAATGAATGAATGAAAATAACCCAATAATTTACTCACCCTCAAGCCATCCATGATGTATATGAGTTTTTTCAGTCAGATGAACAAAGTCTGAATAGTTTCAAATTTAATCCCGGCTCTTCCATGTGGTATACTAGCTTTGAGGTAAAGTTGGTTTTATATTCGCATATTCGTTCATTCTTGAACAGTGACGACTTGTGACACGCTCCCTAAATTGTTTACTACACTACTTTGAATATTTAGTCTGAAATCGCATATAAGTTTGACTTCAAAACAACATTAGCATGTGGATATCATGCATTTGGCCACGAATGGAAGTCAGTGATTTGAGTTTATAATAAAAAAAAATTGAAACAATTCTGTTGAAAAAAACACATCAATCCGCATTATAAGACATGCGTTACCTATAGGATCAAATTCTCGCCTAAAGTAATGCAGTCGCGGATCGAAAAATAATCTGCGTAAATTAAAAAATTGACACCGCGTGTAAAATTATAACGTGCAAAAGTGAAAACTAAATGCAGAATAAGAAACAACGAGGTCGCGTACCGAAAGATAATGAGCGTGAATAAAAAATAAAAACGTGTTTAGACAAAATCAGTTTTTCCGCTCACATTTGAACGTTTTCTGTGCTTACGGTCTTTTACCCTTCGCTCTTGTTCCCACTAGGGTTGCACGATAATGGAATTTGGTACCAATCGATACTGAAATTTTAAAAACCGAACTTACCGCTGTTTACTGAGTGTAACCGCAGATACAGGGACACTGTTGCGTTTTAAAGCTGCGATTCATCAGCGGATCACTCATATGTCAGCTTATAGACAAACCAGCTGATCGACATGACTTTGAAACACTCCAGTGTCCCTGTATCTGTGGTTACACTCAGTGCGTTCAGTGAACTGATGACCTTCACGGCCAATCACAGTCATTTCTGTTGAGCACGTGAACACAACGGCAAATCAGCGCTGTTTTAGAACTCAAATGTTAGCAGGAAATGGACGTTTTTAAAAGTTCAGTATCAATTGGTACCGAATTCCAGTATCGTGACAACCCTAGTTCCCACATTCTGCCCTTTCGTTTCCAAAAGATGCAATTCGAGTTTCATTTAAATCACGTGCGGGCTTCAGCGTCATCATTGGTCCACTAGTAGAGACTGACAGTAGCTCCTCTAGCCAATCAGACTAAGGGGGAGTTAACGTCATTCGAATGGGATTTTGATCCCATAGATACCACCTGGTGGCGTATGGATTAGTTTGATGATGGATTTGTGGATTTCCAAGCTTTTGGAAGCTTGAAACTAAAAGTCACAATCCATCAACATTATACAGCATGAAAGAGCCAGGATAAAATTTAAAACTACTGTGTTCATCTGACAGAAAAACATATACACTGTGGATGGCTTGAGGGTGAGTAAATTGTGGGGTAATTTTCATTTTTGGGTGAACTATTCCTGCCTATGGAGGATGAGGGAGCTCTCAGATTTCATCCAAAATATCTTAATTTGTGTTCTGAAGAAGATGAACTAAGGTCTCGGGGAGGGGTTTGAATTACATGAGGGTGAGTAATTGTTGACATAATTTCATTTCTTGGTGAACTACCCCTTTAATAAATTTCTGGACACAATTTTTTCCCCATCAGGATGATTAAAATAATTTTGCAACATCATAAATGATTTCCCTTTTGATAAATTCAATGCACCCCTGCTAATTAAAATAGGTTATATTTGAACGTTTGAATTTGGTTGAATGGCATGAGGGTGAGTAATTTTTGACAGAATTTCCATTCCTAGGTGAACTACCCCTTTAATACATTTTTGGACATTATTTTTTCCCCAGCAGGATGATTAAAATAATTATGCAACATCATAAATGATTAAATTTTTTATCAATTCAATGCACCCCTGCTAATTATTCATTCATTCATTTTCCTTCGGCTTAGTCTCTGATTTACCAGAGGTCGCCACAGCAGAATAAACCATCAACTATTCCAGCATATGTTTTACACAGCGCATACCCTTCCAGCTGCAACCCAGCAACCCATTCACATGCACTCATACACTACAGCCAATTTTTGTTTAATTCACCTAAAGCGCATGTCTTTGGACTGTGGGGGAAACCGGAGCACCCGGAGGAAACCCACGCGAACAGAGGGACAACATGCAAACTTCACACAGAAATGCCAACTGGCCCAGCCGGGACTCGAATCAGCAACCTTCTTGCTGCTAACCACTGAGCCACTGTGTCGCCCCCCCTGCTAATTAAATTAGTTATATTTGAACTTTAGAATTTGGTTAAATGATATGAGGGACATCATTTTTTTCCCGCCAGGATGATTAAAAAAAATTTGCAACATCATAAATGATTCCCTTATTTGATCAATTCAATGCACCCCTGCTAATTAAAAGGGGTTATATTTGAATGTTTTAGACTCATAAAATTGTGGTGAAATGGTGCAAAAATGGTGCATAGCCTAAAGCTTCGAGCGAGTGTTTGAGTGCAGATGTTCAGACTCGGCATGTCCACACCATAAAGCAACATATGTTCTCCTCTGTCACCTTAATAAAAGTTGCGAGTGACTCAGCACAAGTGCACAGACTCTATGATACACAGGCATGAGTCAGCAGAAAGCCTCTTTCGGCCATAAGCGAGCTGATGAGATGGGCTCCCTACAGCTGCACCGGGACAATACCAACCTACATCAAAAGTGCCATTCATTATGCTGTCACATGCCATAAAACATCCACAAAAAAACACACACAGACAAACATAAATCCTACACCGCCACTTGATTGGAGCATCATCTGCAGCAGACTAGCTCTGTATGACCTTGCAAAACATAAATTAAAACCAACTCCGAATTACAGTCATCTGTATTTAAACACACTCTATTAATCACTGTTCAACTCTCCAGATCAAAACAAATTCAGTTCAATTCAAGTTTATCTGTATAGCGCTTTTCACAATTATTAGTTACCATAACTTAAATAGTTGCTATTAACTTTTTTTTTTTGTAATATTTTGTTTTATAAGATATTTAGCAAAACAGCACAATACCAACAAAAAATAGTACAGAATAATTGACAATTAACCCCCCCTTACAAAAAAAAGAGCCCAGCAAGCATTTTTTGCTTTTAAAAGATGTCTAATAGATGTCTAATAGACGTCTAAACATAGTCGTCTTGGCTAAAACAAGGCTAAATTTGGGCTGTCAGAGAAACTCTAATAGACCTCTAAGAATAGGCCAAAACTAGACTAGTCATCAAACAAACAGAAATAAATTTCTACACATATAAAGTCTGTATAATCTGTCTATTTGACGACTAGTCTAGATTTGGGTTAGTCTATTAAACACAAAATTGTTTGCTGGGAGGGATCGTCTCTGTTACCAAATACATATATACACACAACATCTGTAGCATAAACATATAAACAAGAGATGACAATACTCACATTTTTACAAAGCCAGTGTCATGAATAAATAGGTTAGAAATAAAGATGAAGATTTACAAACTTAAAATGCTAAATTCCCAAAAGTCTTAAGATAGGTCCCCATGTGGTTTCAGCTTTTTTCTGTGAAGTTTCAAGATGTAGTTGTTCCATTTAAATGACATAAAGCAACTCGTTCAACCATCTCTTATAATAGGGAGCCCTTTGGAGATTTCCAATGAAGTAAGATCATCTTTTTAGCTATAATCATGCCAACCATCAGGGCTTGCTGTTGGGTTACCGGAAAGGTGTCCATTATATTAGAATATCCAAAAATAGCCAAATTGTAGTCAGGTTGGATATTGGTTCCATAAGCACTGGAAAACAACTAAAAAATGTTGGACCAAAACTCATAAAGGACAGGACAAAACCAAAATAAATGTGCCAAAGTCCCTTCTGCCCCACCACATCTGTCACATTTAGGAGATACAGAGGGAAATATTTTTGCTATTAACTTTAACTAATTAACTAGTAACTAATAGCTTTTAACAGTTAAAGATATTATATATAATAAGTTATAGTATAGTGCAGTTATAGTACAGGCTCGTAGCCAGAGGTAGTTCGGGTGGTTTGAAAGACCCACCCCCCAATGACAAAGGTCCAGAATTTGTCGCATGCTCATTTGTCTCATTTTGACTAGTATGCCATCATAAATTATCAAAATAACCCATCGAAAAAAGTAAATAGAGAAAACATTTACAAGGAACTTTTATTCTAAATATTACCTTATTCTTGAAAAAAAAGACCAATAAAAAGGTGTGAAGCAGGAGAAGCGGCCCGTTTTAAAGTGACTTTTAATACTAATTAGGCTATTGCTGTTATCTATGAATTTTCAAATGTATTTTTTTACAGGAGAGGCTATAAAAATCGTGAAGCTCTACATTTTTATTATTATGTTTTATTTTTTTATTATTTAAATGGCCAAATTCTGAGTGAGGAAAGTTGAATGTGCTGTCCAGTTGGTTATTTGCCTAATAACTGACAAAAGGCTACAGTTTTTAATTTAAAACTTTAACAGATTCCTTTTTTTTATATATAATGATCAGTGATGGGAATAACGGCACAATAAATAAACGGTTACTAACGGCGATAATTTTTCAGTAACGGGTAATCAAATGAATTACTGTTTCCCCTGTTACATCGCCATTACCATTACTGACAATAACGTGCGTTACTATAATTGAGAACACTGAATCGGTTTTCATGCGAGCAGCGTTTCTCTCAGCCATTGCACCTCTCTTTCTCTGCGGTGTGTGTGTGTGTGTGTGTGTGTGTGTGTGTTCAGGGCTGGGGCGGGACACATAACCAACCAGTGATGATGATTGGTGTGCCTGTAAACATGGTGTAACTGAGAACGTGATGATTGGCTTAGACAGAGTACATTTCCATCATTTGCCAATCAGAGGCAGAGTAGTGTGGGTGTTCACACAAGCACACGTACAGTCAGTCAGTCACACACACCAACGACCAGAAGTCAGAATGATGGCAAAGCCAACAAGTTTAAAGGTAGCGTTTGCAAACTGGAAATATAAGCACTACTTTTCCCTTGTTGAAGTGAAAGGCAAGAATGTTCATGTATCATGCAACTTATGCCCATGAAAAAGAGTCTCTCTGCGTCGGTGACAAGTAATTCTAATCTAATGAAGCACCTCACATCATCACATGCAGGCACAAAATGAGTGGCTACGCAGGTCATAACGTGAGCTCTGATACCAAAGTAGGAGACAAAGCCACGACGTCAAAGCAAATAAAACTTAATTTTTCTCCACTGCAAACACTTATTAATCAGACACAATTAAACTAAATAATATCTAGATAGTTGAGGACATGCTGCCGTTGTCTCTCACATTGTCCCACAACACCATTAAAACAGTGTAGATTAGTGTACAATGTTTTCTATTTATTTTACAGTCATTTGACAATTTAGATTTTTTTTAAAGAAACGCAATAGTTACTTTTCCTGGTAATTGGTTACTTTTATAATTATGTAACTCTATTATTACTATTTGTGAGAAGTAACTAGTAACTATAATTTTTTACTCTTTTAAAGGAACGTGCCAAACACTGCTAATGATATATAAATTTGTATTTTAAAAATTTGTATTTTTTATATTTCTTTGGTACATCAAAAAGCGTGACCATCTGACAAGCTAATCCAGCAAAAAGTGCTTAAAGTGTTACTAAAATGCAGTATTTAAACCTCATTATTAAATAGAAATTGAGGTGAATAACTGCGAAAAATGTCCACTTTTTGGGAAAAAAGAACCACCCTGTTCACCAGGCTGGCTACAGGCCTGTAGTATATAAGTGATGTCACTGTGTACACGTTCAATAAAGTGTATTTGAAAAAAAATCATTTCAAGACTGCCTCCAGACGCAGAACTGGGTCATATTTTAATGTGAACTAATATTTTATATATCAAACGCATTTGAGAGCGATTACAGCGTGTCGAACATGCAGGGGTATTTATTTAGGTCACTGTGTCTACAGCACACGGCTTGGCAGAGTCCGACCGAACACAAATATTTTCATATCGCCCAGCGCAGGGGCGTAGCAGACATTTTAAAAGTGGGGGGGACAGCTGAATGAGATCCAAAAGTTTACGTTCATATAATTATTAATCACCTGTTTCTAAATGGTCTGTTTCTAAAAGTGAGGGGGACATATCTCCCCGGTTGCTACGCCCCCTGGCCCAGCGTTTAACTTTGACAGTGAAAAGCCAGATCATTTGGCAAGCACACACACACACCATACTCAAGCACTCACACCTGTTGCTAAGAAACAGCCAGATGTGCTCTTGTTTCCGAATAACTATGGCTGACTTTAACATAGTTACATAGTGACTGTGAAAAAACACACTTTTGGCACAGAAAGCGCTAAACCCTCCAGTACAAGTGCCTGTTTATGAATGTTCACTTTAACCACAGCAGAGCAAACTTCTCAGCCAATACCAGGAACTAGTGACATCTTCAAATACCAATTCTATTAAGTTCCTTTGAAAAGTAATAGGACTCTTTCGGGGGAAAAGCAGCCACCAATACTGCCTGGAGAGCAACAAAACTGGTGGAGAGGCACAATTAAAGCTAATTGATTTCTTTAACTTTAAAAGAATTACGGTTTTACTGTTGGCCGATGGGAGATCTTTAATGAGGTGGACAAACATACCAGGAAATGTTAAAGGAGCTAATCAAATACTGGTGCTCATCTGTAAAAGAGCCTTTTATAGGAAATTTCTGGTTTAATAAAAAACAGATATGCTCAGAGTTGAAGTGAAGGAACCACAAAATCACTATTTTCCATTACAATAGTGCATGAACATATTTTGTCATTGGAATTTTTCAGAAATTGGAATTATTATGTCATTGAAATGAACCAGAAATGTATCAAAATATAAGAAGCCCACATATTTTCACAACTTTTCAAAAATCAAACAGATAATTATCAATAAATAATAATGATAAAAACTCACCCAACCTCATTATTACTCATATAAACTGTGCACAGCATAAATGAGCACACCCCCTTTAAAAATGTATATTTTTATTAATTTCTCAGTGAATATATACAATATATTTTGGTGCATTTAAACAAAACAGTATTATTAAATAGTTTCAAGTTTTAAGAAATAATTTCCTACATTTTATTAATTAAAATAAGAGTGTGAGTCTTAGCAATAGATCTTTAGGAATAGAAAGATAATACATTCAAATTCAAATGAGGTGTTGCAAAAAACAAACAAACAAACAAAAAACTACAAAATTAAAGTTGAATTAACAGAATTAAATTAACTAAATTCAATATTTTTTATAGCTCTTTTCCACCTCTTCATTAAAATTGTTCAATTATTTAAAATGTTTTATATATTTATATTAATATTTATTTATATATTAATATCTAATATTTATAGTTTATATAACATATTTTTATGTTTAATTATATACAAATACTTTCACGGTGGCTCAGTGGTTAGCACTGTGGAGTTTGCATGTTCTCGCCGTGTTGGCGTGGGTTTCCTCCGGGTGCTCCGGTTTCCCCCACAGTCCAAAGACATGCGCTATAGGTGAATTTAATAAAATAAATTGGCCGTAGTGTATGAGTGTGTGTGAATGAGTGTAAATGGATGTTTCCCAGTACTGGGTTGCAGCTGGAAAGGCATCCGCTGTGTAAAACATATGCTGGATAAGTTGGCGGTTCATTCCACGGTGGCGACCCCTGGTGAAAAAAGGGACTAAGCCAAAGGAAAATGAATGAATGAAAATATTTTCATTAACATTCATTTGCGTGTACAAGTTTTTTTGTTATATTAGTTCCAATTTTGTCTTTGGAGCTAACTAATCTAATGAACATGCACAATTATTATATATTATTATAATAATATATGTAATATATAATATAATACTGTTATATAGCATCCTACAGGAAGTATTAATTTAAAAGAGAGATCTGTAAAGGGTCTGTAGATCTGTATAGATACTGTTGCATTCGAATTACATCATAATGTAAAATGCTTTAAGAATACCATGCTATGTTGGCCAATCAGCAAGGCTTTATGCAGAAGAAGGAATGCAGCAAGTCCAAATCCAGTGTTTGTATACCATTCTGCTGCTCTATCTGAAACATGTCTGAAGGCATTAGAGATGTATCCATCACTGCCTATAATATTTTCAACTCAGGCTCAATGGAAATACGTGACTCGGCCTACATTTGAAATACATTGCTCCGGGTACATTTCACAGAGTACGATAAGCTAGGCCATTTTTATTTCTCCATTGCAGATGAGGGTTTATAAAACAGCAGTGTCATGAAAAACATGCCAGTGGGCATAAAGATACTGCACTGCATCCTGAAATATCCAGTATCTGCCACTAAATAGCATGTTTAATTTTTTTTCTCCCTTAACCACATTTAAAATGACTGGATTTTAGGTTGTATTACAGTATGTATTTGATATTTATGTTTTATTGTACTGTAAAAAATGATTAGTTGACTTTACTATGTGCGTACAGTTATTAAGGGTGGCACAGTGGCTCAGTGGTTAGCGCTGTTGCCTCACAGCAAGAAGGTCGCTGGTTCGAGTCCCAGCTGGGCCAGTTGGCGTTTCTGTGTGGAGTTTGCATCCCGTGTTGGCGTGGGTTTCCTCCGGGTGCTCTGGTTTCCCCCACAGTCCAAAGACATGCAGGATAGGTGAATTGGGTAAACAAAAATTGTCTGTAGTGTATGTGTGTGTGAATGAGTGTTTATGGGTGTTTCCCAGTACTGGGTTGCGGCTGGAAGGGCATCCGCTGCGTAAAACATATAGTTGGCGGTTTATTCCACTGTGACGACCTCTGAAATAGAGACTAAGCTGAAGGAAAATTAATGAATGAATACAGTAATTATAAGAAATAAAAACAATTAATTCGTCATTACATGTTCAGTAATTCAACTTTACGTTTTAAATTACAACAGGTTTACTCCCTCTTTTAAGTAAAGTCAACTTGTCAAGGCAACATGTTTACTCACGCTTTTAAAGTAAATTTATTGTTACTGTAATGTTGCTTTTTACAGTGTATTATTTGTTCTACACATCACAGCGGTTCAGAAAAGAAGTGTCCGATGAGTGGTTATGATTTTTAGGTTTATTGATAAGTTATTGCTCTATCGTGCTTTAAATTAAAGTACCACCTACATTAATCCCTACACTAAACAAAGTGTTGGTGTGAGACAAAAATGCATTTGAGCAATTGTGCTGTTTTAACTTGTTCTTACATGGCTTTGAGCTCTCCTGTTGAATTAAGACCTGATTACACACATGTAAACTACCATACTTTAACCAAAACACATATATGGAAACAGATATATGAGCCAAATGTATCAGATCATAAACTATGGTAAAAGTGTTTTTATGTCTTCACATACTAGTATTCTGTAAAGTACCATACAAAAATAACTCTTTGTTCATAATTGATCATATTCATCAATCTGCCAACTCGCCAATCATAATTTGTGCAAAAAGGAACACAAGATGTTTTTTTTCACTGCATCTACTCTTCATTTTATCAGGAAAATGCATTGAAATGTACTGTATGAATAGATTTTTTTACAGAAATGTAAGCAGAGTCACATATTTCCAATGAGCCTGTTGAAATATATATATTTGTATATTTGTATAGAAGTACGTGTAAAAAAATGTCATCTTAAAGAATGGTTAAAACAAAACAAACAATTATTTCAAATGCCTCATTTCCACTGAGCAGTACAGTAACGTTTAGTACAGTACAGTACGGTTCCGTACAGATCACCCAATAGTACCCTTACTTGGTAGGCATGGAGCACACCAGAAAGTTGCAAAATACATAAATGCTTTTCTTACTTTTTGGCCTGTTTTTAGACCAAATATCTAGAAGTTCTTAAATCAAAAAGCATTTTTAAAATATACAGTACAAAACATTGTCTTGTTTTCAGAAATAATAAGTCAAAAGTAAGTCAGTTTTCCTTAAAACAAGCTAAATAATCTGCCAATGGGGTAAAATAATCTTATTCCCACCAAAACAAGCTTATTTTGCTAACCCCAGTGGCAGAAATGCTACTTGATTGTAAAATTGGTAGATATTTGGACTAGAAAATGAAAATCAAAGTAAGAAATGCATTTTTTGCAGTGTTAGCCATACAGACCGTTATCACATCTTTTGCACATTCCAGGTCATTATTTAGATGCAACATGTGAATGACCTCATAAACAACAATAGAGGACATACACCACATGCTGTTCTTGCTTCTGGGCATGTGACTGTTAGTCACAAGAAGAGACAAGCTTTGTTTGAGCATGGTTAATTCCTACGCGTTGTAATTGTATTAATACAGTAGCCCCTTTCACACAGTGATACTGGTAAATATCCGGAAAATTTCTGGAACGACTTTACTGTTACATTCAAATATGTGCTGTTCACACAGGCAAGAACGTTCCGGAATTTTTCCGGAAAAGACCATTCACACATCCATTGCAAAATACCGGTAAATTCTGACATTATCAACCATAAATGAGCTCTAAACGGCCGCGCTTGTATTTGTAAACACAAAGGGAGTTGATGGTCGATGGTTTCATTTTTGTTTTAAACTTTAGCATTCATGTACCTACTTTTGTCCCAGAGACGGACCAAAAAACGTTATCATCCGAAGGCAGAGGCGCTAACCGCAGCTAAAAACAGCTTTGTTGGCTACATTACAAATGCTGATGATATATGAACACTTTTGCATGTCCAGATGTACATTTGAGTGTGTGCTGCAGCTTGTGGGATACTTCTTAAAATGAAAGAGTACCGGTGACCGGAACACTCCTTCACGTGCACACGCATCACGCAGCTGAACGCAGAGTGTGCAGGAAACTCACAGCGGTTTGTTGATCATTTTTTTTCCACAGTTGACACTAAGAAGGAACATAGAAACGTTACCTTTTAGCAGCAGCTAAATGTTTCTGGAGAAGGATTCAAAAGCGTTCATTTTCATAATGCACGGATGTAAATGCATCTGATTGGCCGCAGTAGACGTCCCACATCAGCGCGTTCTAATTGTGAACGCACTATTTCCGGCAATTTTCCTTCTGCATTCACACAGAGCAGCATTCCAGCAAATTACTGATAATGTTACAACTTCTCTATTCGGAAAATTGCCAGAACGAGTTTACCAGTATTTTCAAAAAGGGCCCATTCACACATGATCCCTTTCCGGAAAAATTCCGGTAATTTTCCTGAAAAGTCTGTATGTGTGAAAGGGGCTAGTGTCTATGTATTTAAAAATGACGCTTCCTTTGTTATCTGTCCCATGGTTTGTTACCTACATAAGTGATGATTCTCTGTAAACTAATATCAATCAGCTGAGAGTCTAGCTCTACATTTTAGTGCCATACTGAAAGTGTCCCTAAAATGGGGTATGGTATGGTTCACGTTTTAAATTTGACAGTGGAAAGGAAAATAAATGCATACCGTATTGTAATTTATACAACAGTTCTGTCTGGCTCTTGAATCTGATTGGCTGATAGCCGTGCAATATTTTGCCAGTAATAGTACTCGACTCGCCTCTTCACCCTTGTGTATTACTCCGCCCACATACAGCAACAAGCAGAGGACACTCTACAGTTTGACAAATATTGCTCCTTTTGGGCAACATAACGTACTTTTGAGGCTTTTTTAGTCGAGAACGTAGTTGTTTAGATTGCAACTATGCAGTTTATTTATAAGGATAGTGCCTATTTTAAAATATTTATAATTTCTGAGAGACAGCGCGTCGGCGGCCATTAGCCTGCCATACTAAGTAGACCAAAGACGGTTGACGTTGTCTATCCACAAGATGGCGACAGGACCGCATAATAAGCCCTTAGAAGATTAAACCAGCGTAATTTCTAACTACAGCTGATCAAATCATTATTAAACTGGTAAGTGATATTCTAAGTCGATCTCTCTCTTTTGTATGTTGTAGTGCTGTATTTATACCATATAATTTTAGTGTATTAAGTGTGAGATGGGACTCGCATATCAGGAATGTGTGTTGTGTTGGCAGAAAGAAAGAAGAAATGGCCGCATGTGTTTAGCGTTTTTCCTTATCGCAAACACAACAGCAATCTGGTAGATTGCTTTTTTCGGGGTTAATTATTGTGATATACCGACTGCAACAGAGAAATACTGTAGACTGTTATAATCTTGGGAGATATTTCTGTAGATGGATGGCATTTCATGTCACGTTCAGCTATGGTTCAGCCTTATAATCTTAATATGTCAGCAAAATCACCTGTTTTGTCATCACTTACGCTAGAGAATCATTCAAATACTAGCTCTAAAGTGACGCTGGTGAATCAGTAACGACTTCTTCTGTTCTGACGTCAGCTGCAGATGTGAATGAATGGCGGAAGAAAGTAGTTCCCAATACAAAAGGGTTTTTAAACTCTCCGTGTTTGATTTTCTTTTTTATATACACGATTGTGCTGTCGAACTGTTGAATATATATATAAACGCAATATCACACTCGTAGCAGTGCGATATGGCTGTATATCAGCACTGGTGGGACACTAACGCACGCCTCCCACCAGTGCTGATATACAGCCATATCGCACTGCAACTTGTGTGATATTGCTCATATATAAAACCATACCAATCAGAGCAAAATGAGTTCGCCCTCCCCACCTCCCCATAAAAAATTGTGAATAAGTGATGTAGACATTAAATATTCAAAAATGTTACATTCTGCAGATACAGAGTGGTTGAAACGGTCCCTTGAAAGTGGATCTAAAACCAGTTTCCTTCATACAAAAAAATGCGGCTTGTCACATAACCCATTTCCAAGGAATGAAGGAAAAAAACTAATTAGCTTATTTCAGATTGCGAGAGAGACATTTTTCTGGACCCAATGTCAACAAAATGCCCTCTACCTGTTCCTTGCATAACAAAAAGAAACTCAACCATCTCTCTCTCTCATTTAGATGAAGGCTCTGTTACTCCAGCTGCCCTCGAGACTCTGAACCCTAAAAATGATCCTGTCACATGCTCCCTGATTGGACCAGCCATGACTTTGTCACAGAGCAGATTATCAACGCGAGTGCATGTTTTCCCAGCATGCTCTAGTCTTGTACACCTCCACTTATTAATCTTTAAGACAGGCATGAAAATGGAATTGCTGCAAATAACAGCCAGATTAGACATTCAACAAACATGATTAATGGCTGCGGGACACTCCCAATGCTGCTGGAATATTAACCACATCACGCATTTTAAGTTTCCGTTACGCTGTAAGACTATCGCATGCATTGACGCCCACTAATGTTAAACAACAATACCCGCAAGAGCGGCGAGCATGTTTATCTGCTTGCTCTCTCGAGTGCCGAAAAATTGTTTCCAATCACTGATGACATTCTGATTGAGCTCAACAGGATCCAACTTCTGATATTACCTTGTTGTCGATGGGATGAACTGAGCAGGGAATGCATGCAGGGTAGCATTCAGAGATTTTAGAAATGTTAAAACTTAATCACAGATAGGGAAGCAGACACACAGACTATTTGGGTCTATACCTACAGTGTACTTTTCTACCTACTGTTAATAAGCCAACACAGCTGACCTACATGAGTGAGATTACCTTTATCGTCCACACAACCACGGCCATCCTCCTCCTTAATTTCATGCTCTACATAGGGAGATTCTGGTGATGACATTAAGAAAAAGGAAAAGAAAAAAGAACTGAAATCGCTGAAACACCATAAAAAGGAATATACTATACATAGCCAAACGTTAAAACACATTATAAGGTCTTATATAACCCAGTGCCTTATCAACAATGAGCAAAATGACCAGATTTACTTTCTTGAAAAGAAAAGGAAAAAAGAAAAGAAAAGAAAACACAAAACAAAACATTCATTCATTTATTTTCCTTCGGCTTAGTCCCTTATTTATCAGGGGTCACCACATGAACCAGCAACTATTCCAGCATATGTTTTACACAGCGAATGCCCTTCCAGCTGCAACCCAGTACTGGGGAACACCCATACACTCTCACATTCACACACACACTCATACACTACGGCCAATTTTGTTTATCCAATTCACCTATTTACCGCATGTCTTTGGACTGTGGGGGAAACCCACAAGAACACGTGGAGAACATGCAAACTTCACACAGAAATACCAACTGGCCCAGCAAAACAAAACAAAACAGAACAGAACAGAACAGAACAGAAACAGAAACAGAAACAGAAACAGAAACCGAAACGAAACGAAACGAAACGAAACGAAACGAAACGAAACAAAACAAAACAAAACAAATGCACACTGGTGGTGTTGTAGAGAGAACCCAATAAAAAAAATTGTAAAGACCTTTGGGTGTATGGCAATACACAATAAATGTGCTATATAAATGTGCATTACTTACTTCATTATATTTAAAAAGACCAGTAAAAGCATACCTAAATACAGTATATACTGAATTTGTTAGGTGTGGTTTTGAGTAAAATGTTAATATTTGTGTTATTCTAAAAATGTCTGGTGATTTTTCTTTCAAATTAAAGCTATTTTCAGCTATTTTTTCAACAATTATTTCCAGCTTTATCAAAAAAATAATTTATATATACAGTTAATATATATATATATACACAGTAGATAACAGCTCTGTCTGGTTTTTCAATCTGATTGGCTGATAGACGTGCGATATTCTGCCAGTAACAGCACTCGACCTGTCTCAGAAATTATACATATTTTAAAATAGGCACTATCCTTATAAATAAACTACATAGTTGCAATCTAAACAACTGCATTCTTGACTAAAAAAGCCTCAAAAGTACATTATGCTGTCCAACAGCAGCAATAATTGTCAAACTGTAGAGTGTCCTCTGCTTGTTGCTGTATGTGGGTGGAGTAATACACAAGGGTGAAGGGTGAAGAGGCTGGACAAGTGCTGTTACTGGCAGAAAATCGCATGGCTATTAGTCAATCAGATTCAAGAACCAGACAGAACTGTTGTGTGTATATATATATATATATATATATATATATATATATATATATATATATATATATATATATATTATAAAAAAAGTTATACAAAAAACTTTCTCTCATAATCTCTTAAACTTACACCAAATGTACATAGTACTAGCCATACCCAAATCATAAACCTGTCAAACCCAAAAACCTTAATCTCTTTCATTTTAACAAAAAATAAAGCAGGAATTAGCCCCTTTATAAAGCTCTTTGCATTCATATACAGATGATGTTCCTATTATGTGTTTCCTTGCTTTATAAAGATACACAAAGACACACACATGCACGTTCACAAACATCTTTATAGGGACTTCCTATAGATGGAACAATGTTTATACTGTACAAACTGTATTCTACCCCCCTACTTCAATCCTAAAATAGACCCTCACAGGAAACAATCTGCATTTTTACATTGTCAAAATACTTCTGTGTGATTCATGAGCCGTTTTCCTAATGGGGACAAAAAAATGTCCCAACAAGATCAAAATGTTGATATACAAGACAAACAACACACACGCGCACGCACGCACGCACGCACGCACGCACGCACGCGCGCGCGCGCGCGCGCGCACGCACACACACACACACACACACACACACACACACACACACACACACACACACACACACACACACACACACACACACACACACACACTTGTTATTGACTGTCTTGTATATTTTGTTTTTATTTTGTACTTGACTTGTAATTTCATGTATCTCTTTGCATAATCATAAAAGTGTCAGGATTTCGCCACTTCGGCCTTGTTAATTCTAGTTTTGGTGGCAGAGTTCGGACACTAGTCCTGTCTTGTCTAGTATGTTGTGCTTGGCTCGAGTTTTCTCAGGTCGAGCACTCATATTTCCTGTCATTGTCTGTCTTTGTCTTTGTATAAGCGCCGTCTTGGCAACGCTTGGGCCGTGGCGCTCCCGCTTGACGCGAGGTCCAGGTGAGCTCGTGATGCGCACTCTCGTCCTGGTGTTTGTGTTTGTTTTGTCTGCAACATGCTGTTTTATTCTCAGCGCCTCAGTCTAGTTGGTTTCGGTTTGGCGCTGGGATGGAACATGCATGTCGCATATGTGAGTGCACGGTGCTGTAGTGTTTTGTTTCATGTGAACACGCGGTTAATGAGTTCTCTCACTGGTTGCGTCTTCTAGTTCTGTTTTCTCGTGAGCACCTGGCTTGTGTTGTCTCTTTGTGTCATGTGCTCTCCGGTCTATTGTCTAGTCCCGCCCTTCTTGTTATCCCATTATTAGTTTATTCAGTTCACCTGTTTGTTAATTAATTATTTCTCCTTTATAGTCTCCTCATGTCTGCTGTCCTGTGCCAGTTCGTCGTCGTTCATCATACATCGTCCCCTCTAGTTTCCAGTCCTGCCTTATCCAGTCTTTATCCCTGCCAGCCTGCCCAGTCAAGTTTGTTTGTTTATTTGTCTTTTTGTTAATGTTTTCCCCCTTGGGCTAGTTTGTTTTGCTGTTTATTTTATTTTATTATTAATAAAAACCCATCGAGTCCTCGCTCCATTCCCTATCCTCAAACCATGACAAAAAGAGTGACAACTGAAATTTAAATGCATTTTATGCAAGTACTCAGGGGCGTAGCAACCGGGGGGGGACGGGGGGATACGTCCCTCTCACTTTTAGAGCCAGACCATTTAGAAACAGGCGATTAATAATTATATGAACGTAAACTTTTGGATCTCACTCAGCTGTCCCCTCCACTTTTAAAATGTCCGCTACGCCCCTGCAAGTACTTAAACAGCTATAAAGATAACATAGATTCATATTACATGCATCAAAATTTCACTTACATTTTTACCCCAAAATGGCATATTTTTACTCATTTTAGCTCTCTAAATGAGCTTGCTACTCTCAAACATCATTTTACGCAGACCATAAAAGCCTGATGTATTAAAAATGATACACAAATGCAAACTTTTCATTTTCATATAACACATTTCTGCTATTCCATGAAGTTTTGTTTTCTTTTAGAATTGTTTTACTGTTTAAATATCTCTAAACACACACACACACACACGCACGCACACACTGCAAACGTCATCCATCATTCCATCCTTTCTCTGTTAAAACCTAGTAACCTACTGCACTGGATCTACAGGGATCTTTCTTCATTCTACTGGTGGTCTGTGGACTCTCACTGGTTCTGTCTGACCTAAAATAGTCTGGAGACTCACAGCAGCACACACAGCTCTACACTAATGAATTTACCTTCCTCTTCACTTTCCTTGATGGACTCTGCCAGAGAGAGACAACACACATACATCAGAGCTCCGCCACAAGACAAAGTGTGTGTGTGTGTGTAGTGCTAGAGTGCTGATTTAACTAGTGTGTGTGTGTGTGTGTGTTTTGCTCTGTAGACTACTGTGACTGTACTATCGGTATCTACTGAATATCAAATCAGAGCTATGAACAGGACAGGGGAGAGAAAATGGGCTTCATGTTTACCAAGCTTGATCTCCTCATAAACATTCTCCTCTGTCAGACAATGAAATAAGAAGAGGGGAAAAAAAGAGAGTCAAGGTAAAGACAAGGTAAAGGGCTGAAGGTAAAAACATTAACAGATATTGTCATAGAGTTAGAAAGAGACAGTGTTAGATGTATCATTAAACACATGAACCAAAAATTGCTTATTGTAAATCTCAGACTTTGTTTTGGGCATATAGACGGTGCTTGGTCAAAATTCGATGCTAAAATGCTGGCTTCCACACAATTCATTCATGTTGTCCCAACACAAATCGAATAAGTTAACTTAATCATTGTTTACAAATTTAAGTGGATTGAACATAAAATAATTAAGTTGTCCCTAATAGAGTGATGAATTGTGTTGTTTCAACTCATTTTATCTAAGTAGCTTGAACAAGCAGCAAAAGTCATATTTTTGAGTAAATATGACTGTAATTATATATTGGCACACTCATAGTATGTAGGGCTACCTTTATTATTCATATACTTGAATTGCATATAACATTTCTGTCTATTTGTATAGTATATAGAGTTTTGACATGAATAGGCTATGCGTATTTGCTTATTTGTCAGTCAAAACACACAATTTACTGTGAATGTAATGGTTATAATGTCTGCACTCTAAACTCATGGCATAGTTTATAAATTCATTTATTATATTTAATTATTTTTTTAAAAACGCAAGTACAGTCAAGCCCAAAATTATCCATACTGACTTAAAGTTACTTTTATTCAAGTTTATTATTATTATTATTATTATTATTATTATTATTATTATTATCATTCATTCATTCATTTTCTTTTCGGCTTAGTCCCTTTATTAATCCGGGGTCGCCACAGCGGAATGAACCGCCAACTTATCCAGCATATGTTTTACGCAGCGGATGCCCTTCCAGCTGCAACCCATCACTGGGAAATATTATTACTATTATTATTATTATTATTATTATTATTATTATTTTACCAGAAATGACACAGGCTTCTCCCAAAAGACAATGTACAAGAGTTGTCAATGAATCACAATGAATTTGACAGAGGTATGAATAATTTCAGGCTTGACTGTATTTGTACTAATGGGTTAAAAGGTGGAAACATAGCAAAAAACATTTTTTTATCCCAATTAAATTAAAAGACCGGCGGTGCGGTGGTGCAATGGGTAGCGCTGTCGCCTCACAGCAAGAAGGTTGCTGGTTCGAGCCTCGGCTGGGTCAGTTGGCGTTTCTGTGTGGAGTTTGCATGTTCTCACTGTGTTGGCGTGGGTTTCCTCTGGGTGCTCCGGTTTCCCCCACAAGTCCAAAGACACCCAATAGGTGAATTGGGTAAGCTAAATTGTCTGTAGTGTATGTGTGTGAATGAGAGTGTATGGATGTTTCCCAGAAATGGGTTGCAGCTGGAAGGGCATCCGCTGCTTAAAACATATGCTGGATAAGTTGGCGGTTCATTCCACTGTGGCGACCCCAGAATAATAAAGGGACTAAGCCGAAAAGAAAATGAATGAATGAATGAAATTGAAAGACAACAAGTGTAATAACTTTTTTTTTTTACCAAACAATCTAGATTCATTTTCTTTTCGGCTTAGTTCCTTTATTAACCTGGGGTCGCCACAGCGGAATGAACCGCCAACTTATCCAGCATATGTTTTACGCAGCGGATGCCTTTCCAGCTGCAACCCATCACTGGGAAACATCCATACACACTCATTCACTACGGACGATTTAGCTCACCCAATTCACCTATAGCGCATGTTTTTGGACTTGTGGGGGAAACCGGAACACCTGGAGGAAACCCACGCAAACACGGGGAGAACATACAAACTCCACACAGAAACGCCAACTGACCCAGCCGAGGCTCGAACCAGCGACCTTCTTGCTGTGAGGCGAACGTGCTACCCACTGCGCCACCGTGCAGCCTATTTCAATTAGTTAATTAATTAGTTTACGTTAAACTTCTCAGCTGGCAGCTTATATAGCACTAATGACTAATCATTGTCAGCTGTGGAGCTGAGCTCTGCCAATTCATTTTGGCATTCATTGGCCTGTTTTCTTACTCTTCAGAGTGATTGGTCGTCTGAAGTACTCCCGTAGTCTGTTAACAGATGCACGTTGGAGTTCCCATATGAAGGGGAAACTCTGCTTCACCTATATTTTGAGCACTATAGGTGAATACTTCACCTATTATTTTATTTTCACAAAAAACTATTTGACTTGCATGTACTATGCTTTCTTAATATTTAAGATAATTTTTTGTTTTACTTAAATTTGACACATTCTCACCAAAATGCACAGTAAAAAATATTCGTAAATTAGCAGTTTTACATATTTTGTGATTCATGTTTTTATTTTTTTATATCCCCCTGTTTATTTATGCTTTTGAATTGCATTATTGGACCTTAATCTTTCTTCCAACAACCTTGATCTTTCTTCTTTAACCTTGAATTTTTTTTAACCTTGTAATAAACTGCCAGTAATTTTTCCGTTATTTTACAGAGAGTTGAATTTTCAACATCAAAAGTCGACAGAGCAGAGATCAACATCCCATAATGCAATCCACAACCGTAAATAAACAGAAAACACTTGTGAATCACAAAATACGGAAACTGTTAATTAACAGATTTTTTTTTCTTTCTTGCTTTTGAGAATTTTTACCTGTATTATTTGGATATCTTACTGAAAATCCGCATTACATTTAATTTTTCTGAATACTTAGACATATAGAAACATCAAAGTACAAAGTACAGGTCTAAAAATGACGATTTAAAAATAAGAAATAAGAATAAACACATACAAAGTTTTCTTAAACCTATTTTTTTTATCTTCTTATGATGTAACTTTATAGCAGGGGAAATTGCTAGGTTACACACACATAGACACACACGCACATGAAATCATCTTCTGCAATCATATCAATCACATACTGAGCTTGAGATGTGACTTGACCCTCAATCTGCCCTAAAACCCTGCACTAAAAATACCATTCTCCAGGAGCAGATCTGGAGCCTGCGAGCGGGAAAGATTTCCAGCCCTCATCCGTTTATCATCTGCGACCTCAAAGCAAGGCTGAAGCTGGTAAGCTCCAATGAACTGAAGCCACACAGTCCAAATGCATTTCACATCTGTATGAGGCACAGGAGCATCAACACATTCCCAGAAGAGCATGCTAAAGGTTATCAACCTGAAGTCACAAGCAGAGCTTTATTCAGTCCTCAAGGTCTCACAGATATTTGGATTAAAGGGAAAAACGCTCACAATGGGGTTCATTTAGCAGTGATAATATACAAGCTGCATTCTTGTGTGTACATACTGTAAAACATTCTCATGCAAAGTCTCTGGATTTTCTTGTGATGTGTCGGAAATAACATTAATACACACTCAAACCATGTGTGTATAGACGTATATAGTTAACATTACATAAAAAGAGATTACAGATAATTACTGAGAAGTCTGGAGTCAGTAAGATTTTGTATTTATTGATTTTGTTTTTAAGAAATTAAACTTTTATTCAGCGAGGCTGCATTAAATTGATCAAGAGTGACAGTATACTGTTAGATAATATTTCTATTTTTAAAGAAATGAAATGATTTGAACTCTATTTTTTACATTAATACACACTCAAACCATGTGTGTATAGATGCAGGTGTTTTTTGCAGTTAATATTACATAAAAAAGGATTATAGACAACCACTGAAATGTCTGGGGTCAGTAAGATTTAACTTTTTTTTTTAAAGAAATTAAACTTTTATTGGGCGGTGCGGTGGCACAGTGGGTGGCACTGTCGCCTCACAGCAAGAAGGTCGCTGGTTCGAGCCTCGGCTGGGTGAGTTGGCGATTTGTGTGGAATTTGCATGTTCTCCACGTGTTCGTGTAGGTTTCCTCCGGGTGCTCTGGTCGTCCCCACAGGTCCAAAGACATGCGATATAGGTGAATTGGGTTGGCTAAATTGTCCGTAGTGTATGTGCATGAATAAGTCTGTATGGATGTTTCCCAGTGATAGGTTGCAGCTGGAAGGGCACCCGCTGCGTAAAACATATGCTGGATAAGTTGGCGGTTCATTCCGCTGTGGCGACCCTAGATTAATAAAGGGACTAAGCCGAAAAGAAAATGAATGAATGAACGAAATTAAACTTTTTTAATAATAATCGTTTAACAGTGTATCATTATTTACACAAAAAATATTTGATAATAATAATAGTAAAACATGTTTCTTAAGCAAATCAGCAAATCAGAAAATTCTGCTAAATATTCACAATAATACATTAAAAAAATATATTAAGCAAGAAACAATTGTTTTAAATTGTAATATAATTTCAAAATATTTTATATTTTATATTTATCAAATATTTGCAGTCTTGACGCATTAGGGACTTCTTTCAAAAAACATGACAAAAAAAACAATAATAAATAATAAAGTAAATTTTTCAAAAAATCCAAACAAAGTAGTGCGCATAGGGATGTACTATTTTTTTTTACAACAGTTCATCAAAGTATAAGTTAATATTGTGTGAGTTATATTTTAGACAAAATATTGTATATTGTATTTTTTTTCTGTTTCACAGATAAAAAAAGATTACAAAGCTGAAGCAGATTATTTGTGCATGTTTTGTTCCTGAATAAATCCAATTTTGAACGAGTCATTTGAGTCAATGATTCAATGATCTGTTCATAAAGACAGTGACTGGCTTAGTTTCTAAATGAATCAGCCATTTTTAACAAATTGTTTGAATGACTAAATGAATCACTCATTAACACCAGGATTTAGCGATTTAGGTGTTTACAAAAAGTTATAAAATACATATATTAACTATTTATAACACAAAAATAAATGATCTATACTGCCAATTTTAGGTTACATTTAAGTACAAACTTCAATGGTAAAGAAATGAGTCCCACTGTTTATACAGATATGTCTCAAAATGAGATATTGTTTTCCCAGCAGCGACTCCTACATTAATGAACATCAGTGAGATGGGTGTTATGAATATATCAGAAGCTGGGAGCCAAAGAAAAAGGCAGACTGCAGACTGTTCGCTCTGTCTCTGTAAGGTTACAGAGGTGCTACAAGAACTGAAAGGCCACAGGAAATGGGAATGTTTTTGACATATGGTGCTGTTACGTCAGAGATGCATCGTGTGTCCTGCATATGGTTTGTCCTGGCAGTTTCTTAGCTGGCACATGCTAAATGCTGTCATGGTGCCACCAGATTATAACGGCAACTCCATCTATTCCGGCATGGGCATCTTGGCACTTCAGTAGGACTAATGCACCTGCTGCCCAGCACAGAATTTGAGTCAGCAACCCTTTACAAGGCATGCAAATCACTTACATATGCGAGCAAATTTCATCTTAAGTGACTAAATATTGTTGTTAGCACTGGTTAATAAGCTGTTTATTTAATTCGTCAATGATTGAGTTAGAAGTAGGGATGCACCGAAACTGAAAATTCTGGATACACTTTGAACTGAAACTGGTTCGTAATATTATTTATTATTTTATTAAACAATATAAAGTCATTTTGTAAGACTTTTAAATTGAACTCAATATCTTGAATTATACTGATAAAAAAAACACACATGCCTATAAATTAACCACATTTTATTGAAAGTGAACAAGTCAAGAGGCATCATTTTACCAGGGTTGCCATGACAACACATTAGTGCTATTGCAAGCAGTAGGAACTAGTATACTACATAGAAATGTCCTGTCGGTGCATTATTTGAGCAAAGGTTTTGCTTAGAGAGTTGCTACTTTTAACTTACGCTTTGCTTGATGCAAGCCATTGAAATTAATAGGTTTTGTAATGCAGCACTATGGATGGAGGGAGAGTGAAACCAGCATGCTGGGACTTTTTTCGGCTAATATTTTTGGCAATATTTCTATTTCTATTTTTATCAGTGGCCAAAAATTCAGTGCATCCCAAATTAGACGCTTGGACTAAGTTTAGCGCATGTATATTTTCACTAGTCTGCTCCTGAACATACTAAGGGACTGCTCTTTTATATAACCCAGGCTCATTACAGATACATACCCAGGTCTACATTTCTGGGGACAGATAATTTTTTTTGTTTTTGCAAATCTTGAGTGCGCAATATACACTTCAGCTGACCAGGTCAGCTTGCTGTCAACTGACTGACTGACTGACTGACCCACCCACCCCTGTTCCTAAACCCAACCAATAGTGTTATCTAGAAAAAGAAAAGCAGTCGCGGCCACGTGATTTCACCATGTTTTCAGCCTGTTGTTTATTTATTTATTTATTTTTTTGCTTTTGTTTTATCTGGTTTCTGGAACTTTTCTTTGCCGAACTCGAACCCCGTTGTTGGGGTCAACTCCGCTCCACGTCCCAAATCCATCAGCATACGCAGCGAGCTACAGGGAAAACTGGTAACACTGGAAAAACCATCCGTATGGAGGTTAGCGGTCAGCTTGTAGAGCTAAAAGAACAGAAGCTGTCGGCGGCGTCATTCCGCCCCGTAGCATTCATTTTAGATATACGCACCTCTGGCTACATAATTCACGCTCTCCAGAAATGTAGACAGGGGTACGTACCCACAATGAGCTTGTGTTGCTTTTATAACATCTAAAACTGTGTGGAATACGCAAGGTGCCCTACGACCTTAAATTTTTGCACTTCTGAGCTCATGCTCCCGTGGCGTTTGTCGTTGCTAAGCAACCATCAGCCACACTCTATGAGGAACCACCACTGATAAACATTTGCTGCAGCTCTGATACAGTGCCACAGTGTTTGCATGCTTTGCGTTTGTCTGAGGTAAGATGTCTACCATTATTACAGAAATGTATATAATCCCAATAAAAATGTGAAGCTGATTGGTTGGTTCTTGTCACATGATGTGCAGAACGCTTGCAGAATTCCGAAAAGTTGTGATGTATTCAACACACTGCGCTAAAGTAGACACAAAAGCTCCCTATTTGCACAATCCATGTGTCTCCATTTGAAATAATGAACTTAAGAGTGCAATTTTAAGTGGATTGAGCGAAATTTAAGTGGCTTGAGCAAAAAACAATTAAGTTGTCCCCAAAAAAAATACTCAAGAATTGTGTTGTTTCAGCTCATTTAAAAAAAGTTGTTTGAGCAAACGTCATTTTTTTGAGTGTGTAAAAGACACAATATGTAAATGGTCCCTAAGTGTGTTACAGTGCAGTAATGAATTCATAACACTGGACAAAGTAAACACTAAAATGAAGCTAATGGCCTGTTTCCACTGTGTGCTACAGTATGGTGCGGTACGGGTCGGTAGGGGTCACCTTTATCAGGCTTGCGTTTCCACTGCCAAAAGGGTACCAATGGTAACCTCTTGTTAGAAAGTAATTCCGTCATTCCGAGTTCATAATAGTCCAAAAGGTGATCATAATAGTTCAACATGGCAGTTTGTTAATCTTTTAGGTTGCTGAAAAAATCATTTGCTCCTTTGTTTTGTTGGGCTTCTCCTTTGTTTATTCGCGCTTCACTCTCTCCTGTTGTCATGCTAGGTACCGTTTAGAAAGGGTACCCAAAAAGTGGTGTGGTACGGTTCGCTTTTTGGTACCTTTTGACAGTGGAAACGGCCATAAAAGCGTACCGAACTGTACCGTACCATACCGTACCACTCAGTGGAAACGGGCCATTAATATCCTGAGCAACTTCAGAGCCATAATCGGGTCTACTGGTTACAAATGGAGGAAATTATAATCCATTACACAGAGGCAGAGAAATCAGAATGTGTATAATCTTTTTCCAGGACTGGATAGAGAGCAGGAAGGAAACACACTAACACTCTGCTGTGTATGTGTTAAAGGGTGCCTGGTACAGAAGAGTGAGCACATGTGGACATGCAGGTAAGGCAGAGTGGAAAGAAAGAGTTTCTAAAGGATAAAAAACACCACTGTAAGGGGCTGTGCATGGGACACACACACTCATACACACTGGAGGGCAGTGGGATGATGCAAGTTCTTTACCTTCCACTGCGTTTGAGTGGTAGTCTGCTTTGAAGCATGAATGGAGACAAGAACAGAACAACACATAAGCCATGAACCTGAGCCATGAACACACACACACACACACACACACACACACACACACACACACACACACGCACGCACGCACGCACGCACGCACACGCACACACGCACGCACGCACGCACACACACACACACACACAAACACGCGCGCACACACACACACACACACAACAAACTTCCAAATCATGAGTATGAGTTACATCCACATCGGTTAAAAACATCACATGTACATGGAACAAATGCTGTCAGAGTTGAATCCCAGCAGAATCTCTCCTGGATCAGGATTCACTAACTAGAGCACGTAAGCAAGAGAGCACGGCCCTCCCAGCTGAGCATCAGTGTGTGTGTGTGATGTGAACGATGGTCTCCAGAGAGCAGTCTTTGACAGACAACAAGCCTTCGTTTCCCTGTTCTGAGACACAGCAGTGTAGATGACATAGAAAAGATGGAAAAGCATGTGCATCTCGCAAAACAGACAGTCTGGAGGTCACTTCAGCTCAAACGACAGCTCGGTTCAGAACTCAGCCAGCAGATCTGCTTTTACAGACCATCTCAAATCACTTTCATGCTACAGTAATGCCATTACATGCTGGACTATATATAACTTGTAAGTATGCATGTGAATTTTTTTTTTTGGGGGGGGGGTATTTTTTTTACAATATTAATGTAACATTTAATACACTATTGCATTTATTTGCAAACAAAAAATGTTTTAAATGTATATTTATTTAATAAATTTGTAAAATTTTGAAAACTTCCACAACATAAATTCATAATTTCCAAATCTATAGTAAATGTATTTACTCATTTATAATATATATATATATATATATATATATATATATATATATATATATATATATATATATACACTGTAGTATGCCATTGACAATATGCCATTTTAACCCTTTAACTACCCCACCAAGAAAAAAAAAAAGGATTGCATTTCTTAACTCCTAATGTCGCTAGTTAACACAATCAATGCATTTTTTTCAACACATCCCATAATTTCTTAAATATTAACCTCTACCAAATGGTTGATATGTCGGTTTATTGTAAAAGTACCGGAAGGAACACATATACTATGAAAAATCTAAAAATATGACATGTAAGACCAAGTTATTTAAAAAAAATATTCAAAATAAAACAATTTTGAATACTAAATCATCTTTATTTTTTGAAGTATGTCATAAGATTTCAGATTCTCATTTAACAAGTTTTCTTGTTTTTTTTTACTATAAAACCAAAATCAAGTGTAGTAGTGCAACAGGATTCTGTTTGTTGGATTTTTTGTAAACCAACAATGCTGTGTAGTGTAAACCGTTATTTAAAACAGTCATTCTTTAAATAACTTTAACAGTTATTATTTAAAACAGTCAAAATATGGTCAACCATTTAGCAGAGCAGGCAGTTAAAGGGTTAAACTTACTGAAACTAATAACCAACAGCTTCCTTGGTTGATTAAAATAAATAATGACCCCTTTTAATTCCTAAAAAACTGTGCTGAACAAAAACACTTGCTAGATAACAACAATTCCTCTGGACCAATTTTTTTGGCCCAAAAATAACAATACATAACATAATGCATAATTCCCGTACAGATGACTAAAGATGATAAAGATCCAACAATTCAACTCATTTAACATAAAACACACTGCAACACATAAACCATGAACCTCCAAATCGATTTTCTCCACAGAACTTGGCGTAACCCCGCCCCCCTCCCAAGATGATTGACAGCTGTCAGAAGCAAAGAGATAAGCATAGAAGGGGCACTCACCTTTGACCCTCTCTCCGCGGTTCAGCTGGATCTCTCCCTCTCCCTGCGGTGAGTATGGTTTGACCACGATGAAGGTGCGCCCTGGCACCGCGCTGTAGAGTTTCCGTTTGGGGCCCCGGGCTCCTGAGAGTGTGTGCGAGGGCCCCACGGGAGGAGGGCTGGGGTCCCGCTGGACCGTCCCCGGGCTGTAAACAAAAACATAGGTTACCGTGGTGATGCCCGGCAACTGGTAGCCAAATCCGGTGGTCACCGACATGGTCCCGTGAGAAGGCGTGCAGCGTGTGTGTGCGCGCGGCTCTCCTCCTCAATATCCCCGAACCGGCCAGGGCCGTCAGGTGCGAGCGGCTCACTTCCTCTCGTCCTATCCCTCTCTCCTCCTCTGCTCCTTTCTTCCACCTCTCCTCCCTCTGAGCGCTCCCCGCCCTCCCCCTCGCTCCCGTTAACGGCTGCCTGTCGCGAACGGCGCCGCGCGCTCGGGCTGCACTTGCCGCGAGTGGGGCATGTTCACTCCCCGTGGCTCTTGCGCACACACTCACACACAAGCTGTGACGCGGCTGCGCTGTTTCCCCATGGCAGAGCCGGCGTGCTCCCGCCCTCCACATTCTCTCCATACGTGGACGATCGCCGACGACAACGCACGGGCGCCAGGGGTCCGGATTGATTAGTGTGTGGGGGGGTTGAGCACGACTCGCCTCACCCCCCTAAAACAGAACAAACACACACAGACACACACACATTCTCATAGTGCTGTAATCAACAGCCCCTCCTACCCCCCCTCTTGCTCCCACTCTCTCTCTGCCCTCCAAATTCTCCCTCCCCTCCCCTGTCTGTCTGTCTGTCTCTCTCTCTCTCTCTCTCTCTCTCTCTCTCTCTCTCTCTCTCTCTGTCAGTAAGACAGCTTCTGAATGTTAATGCAGCTGCAGGCAGAGTGACTGTAGCCCCATCTCTCTCATTCATCTCCACTCATTCACCCATTCACTGCATACAGACACACACACATGCCGGAGGAAATGGCAATATCACACATCATTCCATTTTCAGCTCAGCTCATTGAGGAATGAGTCGAGAATTCACATGCATTAAAGCAACACACGCACACACACGCACACACACACACACACACACACACACACACACACACACACACACAC
>CAIGQV010018227.1:7549841-7564556 GCA_903798115.1 Danio jaintianensis
CACACACACACACACACACACACACACACACACACACACACACACACACACACACACACACACACACACACACACACACACACACACACACACACACTCTATAGGTATTTCATTTGCATTCTCCATAGACAAAATGTGCCCTACTCCTACACCTAAGCCTATGGCAAATTTTTACTGTCAAAAGACCTCATTAACAATGATTTTTAAGCATTACGAATGACCATTAAAGTAACACTATACAATACTATATTACACTATACAATAAAGTAAGCCACTATACAATTTTGTGTCCTTGTAAACCACATAAACAAACACGTCAACTTCGCCTCTACTGGTATTCAGCTCAGATGTTATGGGGTGAATTCAGTAAGAATGAATCACACTTGCTGATTGCGTTGTTTGTTTGTACTGTTTTAGCACCTGATTCACTGAAGCTGTTATGCAAATGAGGTAACTGCTACAAACAAGCCAACTGTACAATGTAGGTAGAGAATGCAGCATAGTTCGGTAAACTGGCCATCTTTACTGTGAATATAAATTTAAAAAAACATTAGACTACAAATGTCATATAAAACTGATTTTGTTTTACTTTGACAGTTATATATTTAGACCAAGTGTGTCTCATGCCTCCTTTTGAGTGAGGGTCCCGGCCATTAGATCGCCCCCTGGGGGCTGGCTGCAGTACAAGTCATAAAGCCCACCTCCTCCGTGTTAATGAACGAGACTTGAGCCCAAATAAAAAAATGTATTACACTTGCAATAAAATTTCCCGAAGGATGGTTTTGGTCAATTAAGGCACTGGTTATCAAGCTGATATAGGTGCAGATCTATATTTTTGTAAAGAGTATGTTTTTAGCCAGTAATTTAATGCTATAAAAACGGGGCATGTCATCATGATTGACAGCTTCTCAGACCGTCGTAGCTTCGGGAGGAGATTGAAGTGTTATTATTCAATTTCTGTGTTATTTTACCATGATAAAATGAGTTCAGCAGTCATAGATATCATTAGATGTCGCCTACCCTGTTGTTGTCTATTGGAAGGAATGCGTCAATAGAGCCGCCATTTTAGTACAGGGTAGCGCTCCTTTTAAATGAATGCGGGACCAAGGTGCAGTGGAGGACTGTGGCCATCCAGAGCTAGAGATATACACATATATACATATATCTATGATCGGGAGTTTTCCCCGGTGGTCAGTACGCAAATATTTTTTTAAATTACAAAAATTATAATTTTGCATCACTTTTCTACCTCAATGGATAAGTGACCGCACGGGCATTGCCGATAAAGTGTGTTTGTGTGCATGGAAACGTATTATCCTCCCTCCCTGTTAAATTTGATCTAATCCGTGTCCTAAAACACATCCCCTCTCCTGCTTTCACTTCTCATTCTAACGGAGGGAGCGGTTCGTTTGTGAATGAATCTCCATTATGAACGACTCGTTCACTTAGCCGACAATAATACAAGTTTCTAGCACCGCAGCGTCTTGTTGTCATATTTCTTTTTCATTGTTTGCTGATTTTATTCAACAAAACTAGCATAAGCCTAGAATTCAGTGCAAGTTGATGCTACTTTGCCTTATGATCAGTGCAGTAAGAGACTGTATTATCATCAGTAACGTTACTTGTTGAGCACAAAAGTTCCTAACATACAAAAAACGTAAAAAAACGAAATCTTACCTATGAAATGTTCTGCCTTTGTGCTTTGTTTTCTGTGTTTGCTCGTTACTACACCCATACACAGCGCTAAAGTCCAGCATCTTCACATTGGCACACTGTCTTGACTAGTGCGGTTGAATGACATTTGTCCTGGGAGCACTGTACAAACGTGGCGGCGCTATTGACGCATGCTGAGGGTCCGTATGCGATATCTAGTGTTTATATCTATGTTCAGCAGTAAACTATACTTTCTGACCTACAGGATCTGATGGATCACTGTTTATTAGGTAAAGTCAGGGTTTTATCGGGCTTTATTATTAGTTTGCTGATACACGCCTAGCCATGACGGGGAAAATACAGGTGATCGCTATCTAGCAGTAATTCTTTTTATGGGTCTGAAATAATAATTAGGAAGACAAAACTAAGGTTAGCCTATCTCCACATTGATCTCCTGTAACGTTTTTGAACTTTATTTAAAGGACGTCTCTTTGAGTTTTGGCATGTTATTGAGTTAATCTACTGAATTTGCGGTTATAAAATATAAATTTTCTAGAAACAGAATTTTATATAACAAATAGAGCTGTAAATGTTATATATTATTTATATACATCATTTTCGTTGGCTTTTTATTTGAAAACACCTACTAAACATTAAAATGAAGGTAAATTCTTATTTGCCAGATATTAAGGCATGGAATAAACCAAATGAAAACAGAGGCAAAAAATGATAAACAATATACAAGCGCAGCAGCGTATCTGCACTATGACAAATGCTCGCTAATATAAATATAAGCACTTGCATTTAAAAAACACGTAATAATATACGATGTAAAAACTGTGATGTAAGCTGCTTTTAAACGCTACTTTGCGAATAAAGTAGCGTTTCCATCCAATGAGTCAAAGAGAACAAAATCGTCACTTCCTGATTAAATGGCGCCAAATATCAAAAGTAAAAACGGAATTTGCTGAGGTAGGAGAAGCTGCGTGAATCTTTTCTTTATTTAATAAATGACTTGCGCCTCAGAAGACAAATGCTGACACGCAATGAATGCATGGTGGCATTTGAAGACGTGAGACACGGAGCACAGACTCTCTTGACAGTTCTGGAGGTAATTAATAATATAATAACACTAATACTAAAAATGGTTAAGGCGTTTTAGAATGACCAAAACAACATTTCAGATGTTTTACAATGTGCTCTGCCTGCTGGTTTGTCCATTCATACACATTTTTATCATCACATGATCTCTCAGAACAAAATCACATGACTTTTTAATGCGCATCCTGGAATTTGTTCGGTAAAAGTGTTTCCATCGTAGTTTATGCTCATTTTTTCTTATCGTATAAAAAGTTTATCCTACTAAGTTATCCTAGTTAAGTTTATCCTACTAAATTTTCTAAATTTATGCGCATCATGGCGTTTCCATCAACCGTTTTTTTTAAGCGCATATTCAAAATGCACATAAAAATAGCTGGATGGAAACATAGCTAATGAAAGTTGTTATAAGCACGCATAAAATCTCATTCACATCATGTCACAATCATGTCATGATTATAAAGGTTTCATGACAGCCTTATGAACATCCCTTCATGTAAAGTGTTACAGAAAAGGGCTCAGATTATGGACATATACAGCAGCTAAACTGTGAGCGATTAGCAAAAATGCAGCAGATTTCAGTGCAACTATTTAATAAACTGACCTCTATGTTTTCACTCACAAAAACAAGCTTGAATTTTCCAGCATGACTCCTAAACGTTTGCTTTTACTGACAAAATCAGTCAGTCTGACCACACATGCACATCCACACACTTTTACGGCTATCTCTCCCTTTTCTCCATCTATCCTTTGCTCCGAACATCGAGCTCAGTGACGGCTTTCCAATTACTGCAGCGGTACAGGGCTAGAGCGACTGCAGCATGTAAATGCAGAGTAACAAGAAAGAGAGAAGAATTTAAGGGGTGGAGAGACGATACCAAACCGAGAGGAAAATGCAAGAAGGATTGGAAAGAGAAAGTGTCACTGAAGAAATGACGGACAGAATGGATGAGAGACGGGGAGGTATGGAGTCCTGCCGTCACGCTTTCCTATTGATCCTGTAATAAACAGCACTGAAAATCATGGGACGACTCTGCAGTAATACCGCACTTCACACGCATCAATCATTATAAAAATAGACATACACGGCCTCTGACAAGTGTTCTTTTTATTTAGGACATTTGTAAGATGATAGATCTGAAGCAGTGCAGCGGCGAACGAGAAACGACAATGTAAATGATATTAACACCACACCCTGTTCTGTCTGATCTCAGGACGATCCAACTCATATACTGTAGCATGTAAAATAAATAAGAAACATAACTATTTCATGTATTGTCAGAAAAGTGGCTAATTAGTATGAATTCATATACTTTTATTTGTATGAAGACGTACACTTTTGAGAAGAAGGCATGGCCCCAAGATAACTCCACCCCTAACCCTACCCCTCACTCAAACAATGACTTTTTCTGTTTGTTCAATCTACTTATTTAAAATATAAATAAAACAACACCATTTTTAAGGTTTTTGTTTTAGGACAACTCCATTGTTTTATGTTCAATCCACTTAAATTTGTAAAAATGATAAAGTTAACTTAATCGATTTGTGTTGGGACAACATGAAGTAATTGTGAGGAACCCAGCATTTTTTTAAAGCACTCATTGGGGATGAGAAAATCATACTAAAATGTGAAAGTGAAATCATACAAATTAATACAAATTAGCCACTAAATCAAAAAGTTATAAACTGTCATGTGAATCCACAAAGACTTATTCTCTTTGGTGCTAGTTATGGCATAAAATAATCATGTCACCAATGAAAATCTGAAGATATATATTGAAAGTTACAGTACAACTGACTGAAAAATATTGCCTCATGTAATAGCTGTGATAGTCATATTTTGTGTCATTATTCATGTGACATTATTATAAATATGTCATGAAATGAAGCTGCAGCCACTGTTTAAATGTTTACTTTCAATGACAAACTGAAGTAGAAACGGTTATTTTTAAGAAAGTTATTTAAATATTTTTTATTAACTATTATTAACTAATTAGCTTTTTTTTGGCCACACTTTATTTTAAGGCACTGTTCAATTCTCGCTATTAATAGACCATTACTATGACTTTTAGCTCAATAAACTCAATACTCAAACTCAAAATAATTCGTATAAAAGATATTAAGGTAGGGCGGTTCATTCCGCTGTGGCGACCCCAGATTAATAAAGGGACTAAGCCGAAAAGAAAATGAATGAATGATATTAAGGTAGGATTAGGGTTAATATTAAATGGGATTAAATATGTACTTTATAAATACTAATAAACAGCCAATATATTAATAATAGGCAGGTAATAAGCAGGGCTAGACATTGTTTGATATTTCTGGACAGGATTTTGCAAAAAAAAATAAATCTTTGGAATTATGCGGATTAATTTTGAGAGTTTAAAACATAAAACGTTAAATAAAAAACTACAAAAACGTTTTACATTTTTTTAAGGTTTAAATGCAAATCCAATTAGAACCACTTGTTTCTTGTTCTTGAATGGCCCAGCCTGAGCCCTGACTTAAACCCAATTGAGCATCTCTGGAGAGGCCTGAAAATGGCTGTCCACCAACGTTTACCATCCAACCTGACAGAACTGGAGAGGATCTGCAAGGAAGAATGGCAGAGGATCCTCAAATCCAGGTGTGAAAAACTTGTTGCATCTTTCCCAAAAAGACTCATGGCTGTATTAGATCAAAATGGTGCTTCTACTAAATACTGAGCAAAGGGTCTGAATACTTAGAACCATGTGATATTTCAGTTTTTCTTTTTTAATAAATCTGCGAAAATGTCAACAATTCTGTGTTTTTCTGTTAATATGGGGCGCTGTGTGTACATTAATGAGGAAAAAAATTTACTTAAATTATTTTAGCAAATGGCTGCAATATAACAAAGAGTGAAAAATGCAAGGGGGTCTGAATACTTTCCGTACCCACTGTATATTTTCAACCACGCCTAAAATATTATCTTCAGTTGTATCTGAAATAATCAAGACAATAAAAAAGTGACTTTCATTTAAAAATACGAAACGTTCAATATCTAAAATACACGGTCTATATTTTCAAACACTTTTATATACGACCAACGACTCTTTTAAACAAGAACAAATGTGTTTCTAAGCCCTAACATGTGTTTCCCAAGACTGACCTCATTCAAACTTTTTGACCCGCACCTTTAGGCATTAGCTCACACATACAGACATGTGTAACCTCCCGAACCCAACACACACAACAACAACAACCGTGTCCTAATCAACCACAGGAAGCCCCTCAGGCATACAGTGTCCATACTGAAGGCTGTGACAAAGTGATATATTGGCTCTATACGTCTCCAGAGCCTCCTCTCGACTGTCTCCTTGGGCACCAACTATACTTCGGTAACCCTGGCAACTGCCATCATGGAGAGATAAATTGAACGCAAGTGTCTTGATTCAGCGGGTGCCAGTGTCAACAATGAATCAGAGGCTTCTTTTCCCGCCGTCTCTCTCTCTCTTTAGGTAATAGCAGCTTGATAGAAAGGACTGATGGCTTGATCCAAAGTCACTGAGTAAGTCCCCATGCTGTCATCACGCTGCGAACAACTCCAACTAATGCACAAACTCATGTCGTATTTGTGATATCAAGGTCTAAAGACAGAGGTAACTCAGGTTTAGCCTCAGGGAGTAAATATAAAACAAACAAACGCTGTGATTTGATATGCCAACAGCAACACATATACAGTTGAAGTCAGAATCATTAGCCCTCCTGTTCAATTTAAATTCTTTTTTCCACAATTTCTGTTTAGATTTTTTTTCAACACATTTCTAACCATAATAGTTCTAATGACTTTTATCTCTGCCATGATGACAGTACATAATATTTTACTAGATATTTTTCAAGATACTAGTATTCAGCTTAAAGTGACATTTAAAGGCTTAACTAGGTTAATTAGGCAAGTTAGGGTAATTAGGCAAATCATTGTATAACGATGGTTTGTTCTGTAGACAATTAAAAATATATATTGCTTAAGGGGGCTAATAATATTGACCTTACAATAGTTTAAAAAAATTAAAAACTGCTTTCATTCAAGCTGAAATAAAACAAATAAGAAACAAATATTATAGGAAATACTGCGAACAATTCTTTGCTCTGTTCAACATAATTTGGGAAATATTTAAAGCAGAAAGAAAAATACTAGATACTGGTTTGAGTGAAATTGTAATATTAGTTTTACTTTATAGTAGGGCTGATTAAGTATTAACCTATTTTTCCAAATAAAAAAAAATATATAATCATTAAGATCATTTTTAACATAAAATCTGCTATCTAATGCTTTCATTTGCTGTAAATGAAAATCAGGGTTTATGTTTTCACTACTTGTGATCCTCAAAATATAAAACGCTGATCAAAAGAGTGATAACAAGAGATTTGCATATCTACAAAGACAAAACCTGATATGAAGGTATGTTTGATTTTAATACAAAATCTCAAAAATGATGCTTAAAATGTTTGATTAAATTGTGTCTGAAATTACCAAAGCATAAGATATATGTATATTAGGATATGATAATATTTAGCAAAGATACAACTATTTGAATATATGAGTCTGAGGGTAAAAAATTGAAATATTGAGAAAATCGCCTTAAAAAAAGCTGTCTAAATGAAGTGCTCAGGAATGTACATTACTAATCAATTAAGTTTTACTTATATATATACTATATATACTTATAGTGGGTAATTTACAAAAAACCTTCAATGAACATGATCTATACTTAACATTCTAATGAAATATGATTCAATTATTTTTTTTTCATTCATTCATTTTCCTTCGGCTTAGTCCCCTTTATTCATCAGGGCTCGCCACAGCGGAATGAACCACCAACTTATCCAGCATATGTTTTACACAGGGCTGCACGGTGGCGCAGTGGGTAGCACGTTCGCCTCACAGCTAGAAGGTCGCTGGTTCAAGCCTCGGCTGGGTCAGTTGGCGTTTCTGTGTGGAGTTGGCATGTTCTCCCCTTGTTGGAGTGGGTTTCCTCCGGGTGCTCCGGTTTCCCCCACAAGTCCAAAGACATGCGCTATAGGTAAATTGGGTAGGCTAAATTGTCCGTAGTGTATGTGTGTGAACGAGTGTGTATGGATTTTTCCCAGTGATGGGTTGCAGCTGGAAGGACATCCACTGCGTAAAAACATATGCTGGATAAGTTGGCGGTTCATTCCGCTGTGGCAACCACGGATTAATAAAGGGACTAAGCCGAAAAGAAAATGAATGAATGTTTTACACAGCGGATCCCTGCAACCCAGTACTGGGAAACATCCACACACACTCATTCACACACTAGGGCCAATTTAGTTTATTCAATTCACCTATAGCGCATGTCTTTGGACTGTGGGGGAAACCGGAGCACCCAGAGGAAACCCACGCCAACACGGGGAGAACATGCAAACTCCACACAGAAACGCCAACTAACCCAGCCGGAACTTGAACCAGCGACTTTCTTGCTATGAGACAACAGTGCTAACCACTGAGCCACCATGTCGCCCTCTAATGATTTTTGGCATTAAAAAAAATCTTTTAGCTATTGCTATTTTGGATATTTTTGGCTATTATAAGGTTTTGTGGTCCAGGGTCACATATATACAAACACAGAATCATAAATACATACATGCACAACTTGTTAATAATTATATTTATATTACATGTTTTTAGAATCACCTTTGCATAGTTTATTAACTATATTAAAAATACATTGTGTGACAACTTATTTACCATGTATAATCATTTATCATTGTCACTTTTATATCACAAAAGTATAGGTCTAGAGTGACTTTTCTTCATTTTCAGCTCAGCTTTGACATCAGCTGTACTGCACAGCTATCACCACTACGCTTTTCTTTAAAAATGTCAGCTACAGCATCCATCTGTGCTCGACAATGGGAATGAAGCTAAAAGACATTATCTGTAAGGAATGACCCTTTGAACTTCCCCTAACCAAAAAAAAACTATGTTGAAACCAACCAGTCCAGCCTCAATGGGGAGAGTCTTTTGCTCTGTAATAACAGAATAAGGCATGGGAATCTGTCATTATCTTGCAAACGGTTATTTGCATAAGTGCACAATGGTAAAATGGTCTCTGTGGACAGACTAAGATGAAAGAATGAAATGAGTTATGTCTCATTCTCTCTCATCATCTCTTCGGTTCGTCTGCCAGAGTCTCTCTCAGTACGTCTTGCCCCTTTTAGGGGTTAATTGAGTGTAATGGAGTCAGTGTGAAGCCTCTTCTCTGACAGAGCATGAATATGTGTGTTTGTGTTTACTGGTTCACCTTTTCCTCCTGGCAACTCTGCTATTAACAGAAAATTACATATCTCTCCTTTTTCGAATCCATTCTTAGATTCATTTATTTTGCAATGAGATGCAAAACATTTTAATGCCTTTAAAAGCTTCCGTTTCTGATTATTTTAATTTAATTTATTATTTAAAGTTCTTTAGTTTCAAAGAATTCACCATGGCTGTCATTTTATATCATTTTCTTTGTAAATATAACACTATAACCTTTAATACTCAATGTAATCCAACACTGTAAAAAAAAAAAAAAGACAAAAAGTCACAACAGCAAATGTTTTTGTTACTTTAACTTAATTTAATAAGCTAATCAACTCCTTTTTTTTTTAGCTATACAAAGTTTAACAATATTTTTAGCCAGTTTGACTGATTTAAGTTGAGATGACTAGAAAAGGGGCGTCACGGTGGTGCAGTGGGTAGCACAATCGCCTCACAGCAAGAAGGTCGCTGGTTCGAGCCTCGGCTGGGTCAGTTAGCATTTCTGTGTGGAGTTTGCATGTCCTCCGCTATAGGTGAATTGGGTAAGCTAAATTGTCTGTAGTGCATGTGTGTGAATGAGTTTGTATGGATGTTTCCCAGTGATGGGCTTCGTAAAAGATATGCTGGATAAGTTGTCGGTTCATTCCGCTGTGGCGACCCCAGATTAATAAAGCGACTAAGCCGAAAAGAAAATGAATGAATGAATGACTAGAAAAGTTCATTTGATTAAACAAAAATATATATATATATATATTTACAATATATACAATATATTTTTTACTGTGAAATAGACAGATGGGGTAAATTCATATTAAATAATTTAGTATTAAATATTATCAAACATTAATATTTATTTAGGTTTCTTGTACACTGTAAAAAAAAAAAAGTTGAATAAACTCAAAATTGTAAGGCAACTTGCTGCAGAGACATTTTTGTGTGATTCATGTATTTAAATGAATACTTCACCTGAAAATGAAAATTCTGCCATCATTTGCTCATCCTTAATTTGTTAAAAAAACAAAAACAAATTTAGTTTCTTTCTTCTCTTGAACACAAAAGAAGATATTTTAAAGAATGCTGGTTGTTAGCACCCATTAGCTTTTATGTTCAATAATTTTTTTTCCTACTATGGAAGTCAATGGGTACAGTTGAGTCAAAATTATTAGCCCTCATGTGAATTTTCTTTTTCAAATATTTCCCAAATGATGTTTACCAAGGAATTGTTCATAGTTATTTCCTAAAATATTTTTTCTTCTATAAAAAGTCTCATTTGTCTTATTTCGGCTAGAATAAAAGCAGTTTTAAATTTTTTTTAAGACATTTTAATGTCAATATTATTAGCCCCCTTAGGCAATATTTTTTTTCTGATTGTCTACAGAAAAACCACTGTTATATAATGACTTGCCTAATTACTTTAACTTGCCTAATTAACCTAGTAAAGCTTTCAACTTTAAGCTGATTACTAGAAAGAATCTTCTTCCCATTAAATTGAAATTGGAAAAAAAATATACAGAGGAGGCTAATAATTCAGGACAGCTTCAACTGTATCCTCTTATGTGTTTATCGGAAAAAAGAAATTCACAAAGGTTTAAAAATACATGAGAAAGAATAAATGAGGTCATTTTCATTGTCGACTGAACTATCCCTTTAATGCCATTTCTTTGCTTCAATAGATCCTGTAAACCCAAACTGACTGTCAAATCCAAGCTTAAATTATAAATGACCATACGTGTGTCTAATGAAAAGGCCATAATTAAGGAATGAGCCAATGGGAGTGCAGAGAATGCTATTGACCTCGATGCCACCCTTCAAATCTCCCAGCAGCCAATAGGACATCAGCAGCCCCCCCCGTCCTCCAATCAGGGAGTGTCGGGTCTGGATGTCCTGAGGGTGGAATCCATCACTGCAAACTCCAGCCTGAGAGAGTGCTCTTTCAGAGTGACACCTCATTTACCTGCCTTGCACAAACAAAATGGATTCCCTTTTGCCATCAATAAATCACTCAATTCTCCTTTCCCTTCTCTCTTATTTTTTACCTTCTCTAAACGGAGCTCATAAATCGGGAAAGTAATGAAACAGCAGAAATGAGGTAGGGTCTAACTTTTAGCCTCTTAGCTGGTGGTAAAACCGACACAGTAATGATGAGTGATGAGCTTCCGGCAGCTTTCAGTCATTCCCACACATTTATAATCATATTTTCACAGGAAAGTTCATTTTCGCTCTGCATTATTCATTAGAAACACACTACAACAGATATTCAGTGGTTTAATGAGTTATCTTTTTCACTCGCAAGTGCTGGAAACAACATGTTTGGTGGTAATATCACAATTTAAGCTACTTTCGGGCTGAACAAAAAAAAAGTGGATGGCTTGTAATAAATGACATCCCACAGAACATCTTCCAGACTGTTCATTATATCCGCGCACTCTGTCTGTGACAGACTTCCACATGGTGCTATATCATATATTACATTATATAAAGATTTAGGATTGACAATGGTGTTTAAAAGTGGAAATGAAACCCATAGATTAGCATTGCCTTTGTGTGTGTACATGAAAACTTGACTAGTCGTGAATATTTGATATCACATGGCTGTGACAAATAAACACAAATAAATTTGATGTCTGGTATTTTGACAACTTCTGGCTTATTATGAATTCATTCATTAATTTTCCTTCGGCTTAGTCTCTATTTCAGTGGTCGCCACAGCGGAATGAACCACCAACTATTCCAGCATATGTTTTATGCAGCGGATGCCCTTCCAGCCGCAACCCAGTACTGTTGTTAACCGTAACCCATGTAGTTGTTTAGATTGCAACTATGCAGTTTATTCATAAGGATAGTGCCTATTTTAAAATATTTATAATTTCTGAGAGACAGCGCGTCAGCGGCCATTAGCCTGTTTTTGAGCAAAGATGGTTGACAATGTTCATCCACAAGATGGCGACAGAGACCGCATAATAAGGCCTACGAGAAAAACTGCGTAATTTCAAACTACAGCTGATCAAATCATTATTAAACAGGTAAATGACTTTCTAAGTCAATCTCTCTTTTGTATGTTGCAGTGCTGTATTTATACCATAGTAATATTGTGATCTCCCGATTGCAATAGAGAAACACTGGGAAATCTCTGTAGACTGATGGCATTTCATGCTGTTCAGTCTTATAATCTTAAAATGTGAGTAAAATCACCTGTTTTGTCATCACTTATAGACATCACGCTAGAGAATCATTCAAATACTAGCTCTAAAGTGACGTTGGTGATTTAGTAACAGTTTCTTCTGTTCTGACATCAGCTGCAGATGTGAATGAAGGACGGAAGAAAGTAGTTCCTTTTACAAAAGTGTTTTGAGACTCTCCGTGTTTGATTTTGTTGATTTTGTTTCCCGTCGAACTGTTGTATAAACGCAATATCACACTCGTAACTGTCACTGGTGAGACGCTAAGGCACGCCTCCCACCAGTGTCGATATACAGCCATATCGCACTGCTACTTGCGTGATATTGCTCATTTGAATAATTGTATTTAAGAGTGGACTATACTGTTCGAAATAAATCAAATCAGATCAAAACTTTATTTTAATTTCATGGGACCTTTAACAGATTTTACATTTTTGGGTGAACTAACCCTTTAAATACACTGTTAATGATTTTTGTAAATTACACAGTATTTAACTGTAATATGAACTATATTTTATGCACTTATGCAGCATGTTACTGTATTTTAAAGTAGCATTGTGAATATTACTGTATATTTTACAGTAAAGATATACATACAATTCTGTAAATATATAAGATATACATTAGATAAATGGTGCTGTAAAGGTAAATACAGTATTTTTCTTTAACTGATTTAATAGTTGAAGAAAACTGGCGAACTGCTGCCAGTAAGTTACCGTAGATTCTACAGAAAATTGTTAACAGTGTATTTGTCAAGGCTTTGATGGTACAGACAAAAGCTTTGGGATATTTCTAGTCATGCTAATGCTATCTAATGCTTTATTGATTCTTCCTTTTTAACTTATGGATTGATGGGAAGGGCCAAATTGAACTCGATATCATACACCATCAACCAATAGCGCTCTCACTTGACCTCTGACCTTTGCCTCCTCCATGCTGTTGTCTTGAGACCCGTAATCTCTAAATCCGCATCAACACTGCTTAGAACAACGTGTCGTGGCCTCGAATTTGACCCTGAACAGAAGTGGGCGGCCAGAAACCGACCGCATGACTACAGCACTAATTACACACTCTCCTGGTCGCTGCGGTAACCTCAGGGAGTGACAGGTGGACACAGCCAGACAAAAGGCCAATGACCAGAGAGAAAGACTAGGGCCTTTTATAGAAAGACCGGACACCAAGGACAGACGCTTTGGCTTAATTCCTGTATGTATCATCAGGTTGTGTGTTTTAAGCACTCTGCAAAGCACACACACTGTTGCACACGGTGGGATGGTTTGATTATTAGCAGGCCAGGATGTCAGGAAATACTGACAGATGGACAACTAGGACAAAACACAGCAAACGCCCCTCAGGACCACATAAAAAAGAGAGTGAGCCCTAAAGTGTTGCTCAGTGGAAGAAGTACACTACACCTGCTGGTAAAATTAAGAGTCTTGAGGTCCAAATTAGCACACAAAGGCACATTTCGCTGAAGTGAAGTTATACCGAAAGAATCAGAAGGTAGACGTCACTTTTTTAATAATATAATTTAAAAACATTGCATTGTCACAGACAAAGGCTTTTAAATTTGTCTTTAGAAGTCAAAATATGACTTATTTCTGTAGCATTTCCATATCAAAGGTAGCTTACAAAACCATGTTGTTAGCTTAGCAATGCGCTAACATCAAACTCGATCAAAATCGGTTGTGATTTGTGTCTCTTGTGCGAGTCTCGCTGTTTCATGTGGCATATAATAGGTATGATTTAGCACATTTCAGATGATTCAGACAGTAGAAAAATTACGCCTGCTCTAAAAGGCAGTGTGGTGATAAAAAGCCTCTGCTGTGTCTCCAGTGTCAGATTTGTGTTGATTAGCGCTGCAACAGAACCGCCGAACACCCACTACCCACCAACCCTCGCTATAATTCAAAGCGTTCCTTATTTACATTAGACACAACACTACGAGTCTGAATTTCCAATTAATCCATGTAAATATGATGCTTTCTTCATTCATTTAAAAGCAACAATTATAAAGCGCTACGTCTCAGGGTCTCTTCAAATCTGTCAATCATCTCTTTGCAATAAATACACAATATGAGGTTTAAAGTAATATTGCTGGGGAAATTCAATAAGGCTTGTTGGAGTCCCAAAACACAGTCGATTCCAGCAAGTCCTGCAACTCTGGTCTAATCTGAATATATATTAAACATCTGAACAGCAAGACTAAAACGCAGCAAGGCTCTTCTAGTGGATGTAATAGATTACAACAGAAAACAATCTGAGAAATCGGAGTGTCTCGGTGACCATAAATAAAAGGGCTTGTGATAACCCATAAAACACTTTGGCATGTGTTTTAGGAATAAGATATTAAAAGTACATTCATTAGACCTTCAATACAGTAGTCATATAAAATATACAAGGACAATATACAGGTTTGTTTTTACGCAATCTATGTGTGTATATTTATTATGTATATATGAATACACACATATATAAAAACAAAACTATTTACATATA
>CAIGQV010018227.1:7564956-7591597 GCA_903798115.1 Danio jaintianensis
GTTTACTCAATTCACTTAAAGTTAAAGTTAATTATTCTGTTGTGGTAATTCTATAGTTTCTGCGGTAACACAACAACTATTTTCAGTTTTTCTTTTTTAATTAATCAGCAAAAATGTCAACAATTCTGTGTTTTTCTGTCAATATGGGGTGCTGTGTGTACATTAATGAGGACAAAAATGAACTTTAATGATTTTAGCAAATGGCTGCAATATAACAAAGAGTGAACAATTTAAGGGGGTCTAAATACTTTCCGTTCCCACTGTACATAATACACTTTACTATATGGTTCAAAAACACTATAGTATTTACTGTAAATTAGTATTTTTTTTCGTTCAGGTTTAAACAATCTCCTCATAACACAGATTTTTTTTGTACAAAAAAAATATGAATTCATATAAATTAGCCCCTAATTATTACTTTTTACACTGGCCTGATGGGAAAAAAGTGCCAAACAATGGTATTTATTTGTTTCATGTGCACTGGTCTCTAAAAACATTTTAAATGACATTTTTGTCATTTTAAGGCATTACAACCAAAGTTTTTTTGGCATGTTTTGTTGAATGATTCAATCCGACTTGGTTTGTCTCGTTTTTGGTTGCCAAAATGACCCAAATTATTATTATTATTTTTTAAACCGAGTATTCTATATTAATACTATTGATAGTACACTCTTAGAAATAAAGTCACGAGAGCTCTCACTGGAGTGACACCTTTTCAAAAGGTACACATTTGTAACTGAAGAGTCATTATTAATACCTAAAGGGTACATATTAGTATTTAAAAAGTACAAAAGTGCAATTTTTTTTGTACTAATATATACCTTTGAGGTACCAATATGGAGCCTTTAAGTACAAATGTGTACCTTTTGAAATGTACCACCCCAGTGACAGCTCTCATACCTTTATTTTTGAGAGTGTATAGTGTATTATCAAAGTCCAAACTAATCAAGTAATAGGTTTTTTTTATGCATGATTCAATTAAATTCAATTCAAGTCTATTTGTATAGCACTTTTCACAATAATTATTGTTTCAAAGCAGCTTTACAAAAGGTGCACATTATTGCATTACAATCAAATTCAGAAAAGTTAAGGTTATTAGTTACCATAACTTTATTAGTTAATAATAACTTAACTAGTAACTAATAGCTTTTAACAGTCAAATGTATTATATATAAACATAGTTAACCTGCAGTTATATAGTATATAGGTGATGTCTATGTGTACATGTTCAATGAAGTGGATGACAGGAAGAAATCTTTCTAACTTTTGTTTTGTGTTTGTGTGTAGCTCACCTGAGGCGTCCGCGGCTGTGTGAGTGCATGAGGGGCATGTGTCGGCGTCCCGCATGCGCGCTGGCCTCCTCAGTGACACGCTGGAGGGACGGCGAGCGGGAGTGTGATGACAGCGAGCTGCCCGTGCTCTGTAGACTGCCGTCAGCCGCCGGGTCGATCCCGGAGTGGGCCAGAGGGGGCAGGCTCCTCAGAGACGGCACAGGGGAGTGGGTGTGGCTAGCGTCCGCCACATTGTTCAGGTTGTTGTCGGAGGCAGAGCGAGGCAGCGAGCGTGATGATGTCAGAGTGTCGCCTCCAGTCACGCGCCGGCGATTTGTGTAGGAAGGCGTTTCCCTGAAAGGCACTGGAAAACAGGAAAAGCAGGTGTCAGTGAAAGGGCACATCGAACAAGAGGGGGGACGTACGTGACAAACTGTCAGGTATAATTAGCATAATTTGTAAATGAAGGGTACAGAAACCTCATCAGGCATTCAAAGAGGTAAACAAAACATGTACTAGAATTACAAAGCACCTCATCTATTATTTATGACTCAAACACACTTCCTCCTGACCGCTAACACAAGGGTCGTTTGATTGGGATGTTTTTTTTTTTTTTAAGGTGGGGGGGAGTGAATATTACACAGCAAAATCTCTTGTTTACCAATAACAAGGGCATTTTTTGGGGTATTTCTGTGCATAATTTTGCAGAATGATTTTAAGAGTATAGTACAAACTACTTATATAAAATAAGCTGAAACAAGACAATTCTTGAGTTTTTGGGGACAACTTAACTGTTTGATGTTCAATCCACTTACATTTGCAAAAACGAATAATTTAACTTAATTCCTTCATGTTGAATGAACTAAATTGGCCATAGTGTATGTGTGTGAATGCAAGAGTGTATGGGTGTTTCCCAGTGTTTGGTTGCAGCTGGAAGGGCGGAAGGGCATCCGCTGCGTAAAACGTGCTGGATAAGTTAGCGGTTCTGACCCCTGATTAATAAAGGGACTAAGCCAAAAAGAAAATGAATGAATTAATGAATTCCTTCATGTTTTTCCAACACAAATCGATTGGAATAAAAAAAAAACTTTGTAACTTTTATTTAAGGTTTACAATGCAATCCAATTAGAACTATCTCATATTAGAAGCTCTCATATTATATATCAGTCACACTTTTTTTATGTACAATTCACTCTATTAGCAAATGATTTTTCAAACCAAGACCTTTAGCTCAATAAACTACTAATTAACTGTTTATTAATAGTTACTAAGGTAATAGTTGGGTTTAGGGATTGGGTAGTATTAGGGATATAAAATCATATACTGTAAAAAATGCTGGGTTCCACACAATTGATTTGTGTTGGGAAAACATGAAGAAATTAAGGTAACTTATTAGTTTGTAAAAATTTAAGTGGATGGAACATAAAACAATTAAGTTGTCCCAAAATAACCTCAAGAATTGTGTGGTTTCAGCTCATTTTAAATATGTTTAAATAAGGTTACATAACAAACGTAGTTAATCGATGGATTATTATTATTTATTATTATTATTATCTTTTTTTTTATAAATTGTTATTATTATTATTATTTACTTATTTATTTTTTTATTACTTTTTCTTCAGTTTTTGTTTGTGTACTTGATGTTAAGTGTTGGTGTTTATTGTGTTAAGTGTGTCATTCTTGTTATATGTGAAGCACCACTAAACTAAACTAAAGTAAAGTAAGTAGTTTGAACAAGCAGCATCATTTTTCGTGCACTTTATAAGTGCAAATAAGCAGTTAATAGGTAGGTAATAAGCCTAGTAGTAAATGGTGTGAATTGTTACTTAAACTGAAATGTTACCATATATCTACTAAAAGACAGAAAATGTTACTTTACAAACCGTATTGTACATAAATCATATTAACATTTGCATTTTGTTCAATAATATTACCGGGAAAAAAAAGAATACATATACAGTTGAAGTCAGAATTAGCCCTCCTGAATTATTAGCCCCCCTGTATATTTTTTCCCTAATTTCTGTTTAAAGGAGAGAAGATTTTCGCAACACATTTCTGAACATAATAGTTTTAATAACTCATTTCTAATAACTGATTTATTTTATCTTTGCCATGATGACAGTACATAATATTTTACTAGATATTTTTCAAGATACTAGTATTCAGCTTAAAGTGCAATTTAAAGGGTAATTAGGCAAGTCATTGTATAACGATGGTTTGAAAATGCAATCGAAAAAAATATATTGCTTAAGAGGGCTAATAATATTGACCTTAAAATGGTTTTAAAAAATAAATAAACTGCTTTTATTCTAGGCAAAATAAAACAAATAAGACTTTCTTCGGAAGAAAAAATATTATCGGAAATACTGTGAAAAATTCCTTGCTCTGTTAAACATCATTTGGGAAATATTTGAAAAACCTGAATAAACCTAAGTTTTTGAAAAACCTAATAATTTTGACTTCAACTGTATATTTACACACATTTACATGAGTAAATTAACAGACTCAATGATGGGGAAAAAAAATCTGGTGCAGATTCTGTGTGGGCCTACCAAATAACCAAGACGTGAGATATTTTCTTTGCACTGAGGGAAGCTAATTGTACACTAGATGGCAATATTTCACCTTTTCTGGATGGAGGTAAAACTGCAGCTTCGAGGTATAGTTAAAAATGCACTGTGCCATGTATATCAGGGTCAAAAGAGTTCATATGGCTCAATGACAGTCATATTTAATGATAGAACAAGAGAGAGAGAGAAACAGAGACAAGCAGGATAAAAGAGTGCACAGCGCTGTCAGCCTGACATATGGTTTGCTGTCAGTCTCATAGCTGATTCTCTCTAATCTCTAATGTAAATTAAGTATTGATCAAACCGCTGTACTGAACATCCACCTGTCACCTGATCAGATCTGAACAGCTCTCTGCCAATCAGAGGAGGGCATTAGAACAAAAACATGCCATTCAATACAACCTATAACAATGCTTCTCAACATGTTTTTGCTTGTGTAAAGCAGTGTTGTGTTTCATAATTCAGGAGACTCCATTTGTGATGTAAAAAAAGAGCAAAAGGATTTTGACAGACAGCTGATTCTGTGCAGAGAAAGATATTTTGAAAAATGTTGGTTGCTGCTGACTTCCATAGCAATTTATTTCCTACATGGAAGTCAATGGGTCCCAGCAACCAACATTTTTCAAAATATCTTCTTTTGTGTTCAACAGAAGAAATAAACTCATAAAAGTTTAAAACCACACGAGAAAATAAATGATGAAGCGGTTTTCATTTTTGGTGAACTATCCCTTCAACTATCCCTTTAAGAAAAGTTTGTGGGATTTTAGTCCAATGGATCTGAATTCTATCACTTTTCTTATGATTAATTTGATTAAATTAACATCTCAAACTGACTAAAATTACCATATATTTTTGCTGTTCGTATATTCAGAATCACTCCTCCTCTAATAGTTCCACCCTGAGAAGAAATCTAAGTCGGGCCTCTTAAAATGGGCTGTTTGTTTGAGCAGAGTAAATACTGCGCTCTGTAGTCAAGCTGTCTGCTTGTTTAAATCTTCTACCCTTCTGCCCATCCATTCAGAGTGAAAAGGCCAACTGTCCAACCCACTCAGGACACACTCGCTCACTCTCTCTTTTCCTCTCTCACGGTGACTGATGGGAAGGAAATGAGAGGAGAAGGAGAGAAAGAATGGACACATTGAAAGAAGCCTCAGCATTAGTGACATAACACCAGCTCCCATCCCATAAACAGTGTATGTTCATATATGGTTCTGCACTGAAAAAAAAAGATTCATTGAATTTATTTATTAATTTTTAAGGTAAGTGATTGCAAACAATTTATATGGGCTGAATTTAAACAAACAACTTAAAGTTAGTAATGTTCAACTTAATTTGTTTGTTTAAATTCAGCCCATATAAATTGTTTACAACCATTTACCTTAAAACAATGTAGTAAATTCAGTTAATAATTTTTTTCTTCAGTGTGTGTGTTTTTTGTATTGCTTGCATTGGATTACAAATTGGAGAAAAAAAATCTGAAAATCCTCACAACAATATATATAGAGGACGAAACCTGCAAAAACAATAAAAAAATAATGAATCCGCAAATAAATATAATTTATGATTAATAGACACCCTCTCATTAGCATGTTGAGCTGAGGAAAAGTAAATACGGAACTACGTTAAAAAATGAATAAGCTTAGCATTTTTTTATGCCCCTTACATTCGTGTAATTTATTTAATTATTTATCTGCTCGCACTATTATTTTTTATATATATTTATTTATGCAGGAATTTGTGAATTTGTATATATATATATATATATATATATATATATATTGTATATTTATTGATGGTTTTAATTATGCAGGAATTTGTGGATTTATTTATTTATTTGCAGATTTATCTATTTATTGTTTTTGCAGGTTTCGTCCTCCATACAAATAGCATGGACCACAATAGAAATGTTTCCAGGGGATGAACTGTAAAAAGTGACCATCCCAGCAGGTATTTATTATTGTGCAGTGACTATTGACTATTAGTAATATTGACTATTAGTGAAGTTTAAGGTGACCTGAAAGGTAAGTTTTTAATTTTATTTTTATTTAAACATCCTGATTACACGATTTCTTTGTCTGTTGCATATTATTAGCCTAAATAATCTGACAATTAGCTGTGAAATGTTATTATATATGATACACTGTAAAAATTATCCGTAATTTTGCAGTTTTCCGTATTTTGTGATTCATGTTTTTATTTATTTTTTCCCTATTTATCTATGCTTGTGAATTGCATTATGAGACCTTGATCTTTCTTCCAACAACTTTTAACCTTGAAAAGTTGAAAAAAGTGACTTTTATTAACATTTTTAATAGTTTAAAGTGATATATTGTAATTTACAAATGTCCCCTCAAATATAGCAGTACCAGTACATTTTGACCGTATGGGGACATTTTGTTTTTTTTAGACTCTAAAAGGAAAACGGCTGAAGAAGATATTTACGATAACTGATGCCACAATACTCATTTTTGAGTGAACTACCCCTTTTAAATACACTGAAAAAAATAGAAACCAAAAATGCCAGTAATCATGTAAAATTTACAGTGCGCTTGTAAATTTTACAGTATTACTGGCAATTTTTTACATTATAAACATACTTTTTTTTATATACTTTTGTGTTACACAGAAGAAAGAAACTCATAAAGGTTTAAAACCATATTAGGGAGAATAAATGATGAGGTAATATTCATTTTTGGGTGAACATATCCCTTTAAGAAATGTTTCTCTTATTTTTGTCCAAATGAATCTCATAAATCACACAGAATGAAGTATTATGAAAATGTGAAAGTGCAGAATGTTTTCGGTGAGGGTTGGGTATAGGGGTAGGTGGATAGAATATACAGTTTGTACAGTATAAAACACATTACAACTATGGAAAGTCCTCATAAAGATACCTGTACAAGTGTGTGTGTTTGTGAGAGAGAGCGAATGTCCCATCCTTCATCGAGGTCACACAGCATTCTGATGAGATACCGGAGCCTGCAGCAAGACTCCCATTGGCTCAAATCAAACTCCCAACACCTGCTGAGCCTCAGGGATTAACCCCGCGCTGTAGCCATGATGATGCTACTCCACATTAATGGGAACCATCCATTACAGCGGCCCGACAACCGGCTGCTATTCCCCGCAAGAACTAGCATGCGGAATGAGCAAGCCTTGCCGTCGACGCTGGCGAATAGAGTGATGACTCTCATTCACCCAAACGTCTCACACACACTCTCAAACACACACTGACACACAAGGGAGCGCTCTCATTTTCATGTTCGCCGGCCGTGGCGCTCTGCCGTGTTTGTAGGGACTCATTAACAGGAGGGATTGTTTGCGCTTGCTCAGATTGGACAGCAGCTAATGATGGCGGCGGTATTCGAGACACTTACCAACATCTGATGCTTTGTGAGTCTTTATAATTTCTGCCAGGTCAAAGTTTCCAGCTATAATAGCCACCTATGGAGAAAGATCAAAAGAAAAATTGGTTATTTCTAGGCTAATCCTGACTCCAATGCTAAAAAAACTAAACAAATCAAAAACAGCATGAGCTGGTTAGGTAGGTTTTGACTGGTTCTTTGCTGGTCCTAAACTAACCCTGACCAGCTTAAACCAGCCTACGACCAGCCAGAACCAGCAACCATTGCCTAATCAGCATATGCAGCTTTTTCTCGCATCTATGTACTTTTTTATTTGTATTTTTTTTATTATAAAAAAATACAATCAAACAACTGTAAGAATGCAATGCAAATGCAAAAGAAATACAGCAAAACCAAAGAGAAACATGCAGTGTGTTATTCAGCCCTCAATTATATATGAGATGAAAAAAGTCCATATAAACAAATAATACTAACAACTGTAATAATCCCCGGAAAAGCGAAAGAAAATGACTGAATAAATGAATGAACTGTAATAATAATAATAATAATAATAATAATAATAATAATAATAATAAAGCTGACGACAATAATAATAATAATAATAATAATATTAACAATAATGATATCAATAATAATAATAACGATAATAATAATAAAGCTGGTAGCAATATAATAATAATAATAATAATAATAATAATAATAATAATAATAAAGCTGGCGGCAATATAATAATAATAATGATAACAATAATGATAATAATAATAAAGCTGGCGGCAATATAATAATAATAATTATTATTATTATTATTATTTTTTTATTTATTATTATAATAACCTACATGGAGTAAGAAACAATAATAAAATAAAAACAATAATAACAGCAATGGCAACAAACAAGCTACAGAGAATAAAACACACAGTAACTTAACAAGCAAATTAAGTGCTGATAAGAATAAATAAAATAAAGGATTTCTAGCATTCAAACAGTAACTCATTGGAAGGAGGGGAAAAGGGGGAAAAAAGATTTTGATAACAGAAGTGATCAATATAAACTGACAGGATACAAATTTCTGATGTTTTAAGAGATACATGTACTATTTGTTTAATTATGATGATGATGATGATTATTATTACTATTATTATTATTATGTTGTTGTTGTTGATGATTATTATTATTATTATTAATATTATTGTTATTAGTATTATATTATTATTATTATTATTACTGCTACTACTATTTTTATTATTATTATTATTTTTACAATAATAATAATAATAATAACAATAATAATAATAATAAATAATAATAATATTATTATACTCACAATTATTATTATTAAAATGATTAGATTCAAGTTTATAGTGACTAGCCTCAAGGTACAAAACATACCTAAAAACTAGGAGCTAAAATTTCATCTGATATGTGATACACGAATGATCTACATCTCTCTCTCTCACTCTCTGGCTCTTTCATGAGTATGAGGGCTAATTAATTTTTCCTCACTAAAAGCTGAATCAAAGCAGCTGTCTAATGGTTTCCGTGTTGGTTTATGCAGCCGCACCAAGTCGACTTCCCCCCTCCCCGAAACAAATTAACTTTGATCTGAGCAGAAAATCTGTGTCAACATCAATTGTACTGTGAGTTCAAGCAGCGAGCATCATGGGAAAGATGCAAGACAAACAGCAGTCCTAATACGCTGTTACAGAAGCATGTTCACATGAAGGATCATATTGTACTTGTTGGCCCATGGGGAACAGTTTAACAAGCAAAACCCAACAACCAATATCCTTTTTTGTTACTGTTTCATCATTCATTTATTTTTTCATTATCATTATATATATATATATTCTTTATTATTTCACTGTTTTTCACTTTATTATTAAAACTGATTTTTGTAAATTACACAGTATTTAACTGTAATATGAACTGTATTTTACTGTAGGACAGTTATGCAGTATGTTACTGTATTTTAAAGTACTGTATTTTAAAGTTGCTATGTGAAAATTACTGTATATTTTTACAGTAAAGATATACAATACTGTAAATACACAGAGCAAGATAAATGGTGCTGTAAATGTATATACAGAATTTTTGCTGTAATTGATTTACAGTAAGTTACTGAAATTGTTAACAGACTGCTCAAAAGGTTGGGGTCGGAATGATTTAGATTTATTTGAAAGAGAATAATATTTTATACAACAAGGATTTATATTGCTGCAATAAAGATCCGAGTTAAAGAAACGCTTTTCTTTATGACTTAATATTTAACATTGAATCTTAAAGAAAAGAAAATACCACAAAAATATTAAGCTGTGTCAGGATGGAAATTAATAAATGGTGTGTCTAGAGAAGTTAATCAGCATATTAGAATGATTTCAGCCTTGCCATCACAAGAATATAGATATACAGCGGGGAAAATAAGTATTCAACAAGTCATGTTTTTTCCTGGGAATGATATTTCTAAAGCTGTTGACATGGAATTAAACCAGATTTGGGTAAAAACCCAAACAATACAAACATAAAAATAAAACAAAACAAAAAAAATCTGAAAAATGAGTTCTGTGTAATAACAATGGAATGACACAAGGAGAAAGTACTGAACTACTGAAATGTATTTAATACTTTATATAAAAGGTTTTTTTTGTCGCGGGCAGCTTAAAGATGCCTCTCATATGGAGAATGAAGTCACATGAATTGCTCAGGTTTGAGTATTTCACAGACTTCAACAGAGTATAAAAATCTTGATGGTTCTGTCGGTCTCGTCTATCAAATCTGATCTTTAATTTGTATTTTCATTGGATTGGAGTCAGGTGATTGGCTGGGCCATTCTAAAGCTTGATTTTCTTTCTATGAAAGCATTTGAGAGTTTCCTTGGCTGTGTTTTGGATCATTGTCTTGCTGAAATGTCCACTCTGGTTTCATCTTCATCATCCTGCTAATGTAGATGTTGGACTGAAGCAGCTAATATTAATTTACACCGAGGAAGAGCAGAGGGTTGCTGAAGAACTACTGAGAGATTTCAGCTGCTGTCTGGGCTTTCACTGCCTTTCCACACCTCCCTTTCTTCATGTGTTCAATACTTTTTCCCTGTGTCATTTCATTTTGTTGCGCTTAACTTCATTTGTAAACTAATTCGTTTTGTTTTCTTTGCATATATGGATTTATTTGGTTGTTACCAACATCCAGGGGAAAATTTCAAGTCAACGGCACCTTTAGAAATATGTTTTTTCCCCGATATATATATATACATACATACACACAATATATATATACACACAATATATATATATCAAATATTCAACGTTTTATATTGTAATAATAATTCACAAAATTACTACTTTCACTGTATTTTGTATTAAATACAGTTGAAGGTAAAATTATTATCCCTCCTGTGAAATTTTTATTCTTTTTCAAACACTTTGTGATGTGATGTTTAAGTGATGTTTAACCGAGATTTTTTTTAAAAATTCAACTCTGCAGTTTGACAAAGATACTTTTATTGACATTTAAAAAATTTGAAACAATATATTGCAAAAAATATATATATAATATATAATACGTGTGTATGTTTTGTACCGGGGCAGTCGTGGCCTGGTGGTTAGAGTGTTGGACTCGTGATCCGAAGGTTGCTGGTTCGATACTCGGTACCAGCGGGAATTGGGGGTGGGGGGAGTGAATGACCAGCACTCTCCACCACCCTCAATACCACGACTGAGGTGAGTCCCTTGAGCAAGGCACCGTTCCCCCCAACTGCTCCCCGGGCGCCGCAGCATGGCTGCCCACTGCTCCGGGTGTGTGTTCACGGTATGTGTGTGTGTGCACTTGGATGGGTTAAATGCAGAGCACAAATTCCAAGTATGGGACACCATACTTGGCCACACTACACTTCACTTCACTTCACTTCACTTTACCACAACACCAACCCAGACAATATATCACTTTAAACTATTAAAAATGTCAATAAAATCCACTTTTTCAAACTTTTCAATATTAAAAGTTGTTGGAGAAAACGTCAAGGTCCCATAATGCAACTCAGTAAATAATAATAATAATAAAAACATGAATCACAAAATATGGAAAACTGTAAAATTTATAGATACTGTTTACAATGTAATATACCAAAGTGGGAGGTAAACGAATGTCCTCCCAGCATCAAAAAATCCCAGTGTGAATTCTCTAGACGTACAGTTGAAGTCACAATTATTAGCCCTCCTGTGATTTCTTTTCCTTTTTCAAATATTTCCCAAATGATGTTCAACAGAGCAAGGAATTTTTCACAGTATTTCCTATAATATTTTTTCTTCTGGAGAAAGTCTTATTTGTTTTATTTCGGCTTGAATAAAAGCCGTTTTTAATTTTTTTTAAAACATTTTAAGGTCAATATTATTAGCCCCCTTAAGCAATATTATTTTTTCAGATTGTCTACAGAACAAACCATCATTATACAATGACTTGCCTACTTACCCTAACTTGCCTAATTAACCTAATTAACCAATCTTTAAATTGCACTTTAAGCTGAATACTAGTATCTTGAAAAATATGTAGTAAAATATTATATATAAAGATAAAAGAAATCGGTTATTAGAAATTAGATATTAAAACTATTATGTTTAGAAATCTGTTGAAAAAAAATCTTCTATCCGTTAAACAGAAATTGGGGACAAAAATATACAGGGGGGCTAATAATTCTGACTTCAACTGTAGCATTAAACTGCTCTTAGCCTTAAGATAAACACAGTTTTAGATGGCTGGACTACAATCAACAGCAAGGCTTTAAATCAGATCCAGCTCCATTGACTCTTGCTCAGTGTTTGATCTCCAGAAAGTCTTGTGCTCTCACCTGGAAGGCAGTTTGGCTGTTGTAGTTCTTAATCTCCTTATTCGCCCCTCTGAACAGCAACACTCTCGCGCAGCTATCCTAGATAGACACAAACACACAGATTACAAGCGTCGTGATCATTTTGTCGGCGGTAAGACGCGTGCAAGGCGTGTCCATGAAAATTTGCCCTAGAAAGTTTTTGGAATGGGATGAGTGTGTTTGTGCGCCCGTGTCGCTTTCACAACAACTGAAATGACAAAACCGATGTTCCACTGGGACCAATTAGCGTGCTAGCTCATATGTAGGTCTGCTATCAGAGAGAAAAACACACAGAGAGAGAGAGAGTAATGGCAGTGTTTCTCTATGGGCATCTGAGTGTTTAGAAGGTCAGCTCAGCATCTGGCTAACATCCCTGTCTCTCTCTTTTTCTGCAGACAGTTGTGAAAGTCCACACACACACACACGCGCACACACACACGCACACACACACACACGCACGCGCACGCACGCACGCATACAAACCATAAACACTCACACATACACACCTACACACACACACGCACACACACACACACATGCACACACACAAACACGCAGAAAAAACACACACACAAAAACACACATACACATACAAAACACACATACACACACGCACAAACATGAACAAACACACACACACACACACACACACAAAAATGCGCACAAAAGACACACACATACACACACATACACACAAACACACACAAACATGAACACACACAGACACACACAAATGCGCACAAGACACAAACACGCACAAAAACACACATACACACAAACACGCGGAAAAAAAAACACGCGCACACACACACACACGTTTGTTTTTGTGAAAAGTGGGTACATTACATAGATTTCTATTGATTTTATACAGCACAAACCGTATTTTGTATTGTCCTAACCCCACCCTACCCCTAAACCCAACCATCACAGGAAACAGTGTACAGCTTTACTCTCTGATTAAACTCATTCTGTGGGATTTATAAGCTTTTCGAGAAATGAGGACATCAGCTGTGTCCTCATATTTCACCTCCTTTTTGTAATACCTGTGTCATACCTATGTCGTTATACAGATTTGTCCTGACATGTCACAAAAACACGTACACACGCACATACAAACACGCACAAAAAACACACACACATACATACACACACACACACACACACAAAAACAAACGCACACACACACACAAACAGACACAGACCTGTACACACAAACACTAACACACCGACACACAAACACAAAGACACGCACACATACACACAAACAGACACAGACCTGTACACACACACATGCACACGCAAACACAGACACACACGCACATACAAACACTAACACACCGACACACAAACACAAAGACATGCACAGAAGCACACACAAACACCCACCCACACATACACAAACAGACACGCACACACACACACACCGACACGCACACAAAAATATACACACACAGAAACACACACACACTGTACCTACACAAAGACGGGCACACACATGCATGTACACAAACACACGCAGACAAAGATAACCACACACAAAGACACACACACACACACGCACAAACACACACAAGGACACAAGCACATAAAAACACACACACATACACAGACACAAACACACAAACACACACACACACACACGCAAACAAACACAAAGACATGCACACAAACATGCGCACGCACGCACACACACACACGCACGCACGCACACACACACAGACAGACAGACATGACTCAGCTGGGACTGGTGTCCTAGTTTCCTAACAGTGGTGAGTAAACATCCCAGAGTCTCTTGGCCCACTAACACAGCTTCAGAGTGGAACCTGTGTGCCCACATTTAATTGAACACATGTAGCGCGCTTCCTGTCTGTCTCTCACTCAAACAGGCACATATTGCAAGTGTCTCTGGTTAAGTCACAGTGAAAATTGGTTATATAATCACATTCCTGGGCTCTAAAAATGCATTTAGTTTGGGAATTTGAGTTTTACTCAAGCAAGGATGCATTCAATTGATCAAAAATGATGCTAAGGACATTTATAATGTTACATTATACATTGCATGCAAACTCTTTTCAACATACAGTAGATAAAAACTGTATTTATTAGTTGTTAATATTAATAATATTTCTTTAGCAGCAGAGGGGTTTTCTGGGCATGCAAGAAAGTGCTGGGGGTCCAAAGAAAATGTGGTGAGTAAAACTTAAATAAATAAATAAATAAATAAATAAAAAAATAAACAAGGGGCGACACGGTGGCTCAGTGGTTAGCACTGTCGCCTCACAGCAAGAAGGTCGCTGGTTCAAGCCTCGGCTGGGTCAGTTGGCATTTCTGTGTGGAGTTTGCATGTTCTCCCCGTGCACGCGTGGATTTTCTCCGGGTGCTCCGGTTTCCCCCACAGTTCAAAGACATGCGCTATAGGTGAATTAAATAAACTAAATTGGCCATAGTGTATGTGTGTGAATGAGTGTGTATGGGTGTTTACCAGTACTGTGTTGCAGCTGGAAGGGCATCCGCTGTGTAAAACATATGCTGGATAAGTTGGCGGTTCAATCTGCTGTGGTGACCCCTGATGAATAAAGGGACTAAGCCAAAGAAAAATGAATGAATGAATAAATAAATGAATAAAGTTATTTACTTAATAAAATAATAAGATAAATTAATCAAATATTTTAAGATTAATTAATACATATTAGAATAAATTAAGCAATCAATTAGATATTAATTAGATTTAAATAATCATATAATTATAATATTTATAATATAAATAAATAATGATAAATAGTAAATCATTATAAAATATTTATTATAAATTATATAAATAGTTGATTTAAAAATATGATTAAAAAGATTAATAACCCCAAATTTGATTTCAAAAGCTCAAAGAAACTAGACCAAAGGAAACAAATACAAATCCAAATTAAACAAAAAGGAATTACATTTATATTTAAAAAAATGTATGTATTAGTATAAAGAGCAAAAATATTACTATCCAAATTTTAGAATAAAATCCTGCTAATACAACAGCTAATATAGAATAACATTTGATCATTTACACTGGGTCTTTATATAAGAAACTATAAATGCTATTTTGAATGCAACATTTATAACGTGAACATTTTATGATTGGATTTCCTTGCATGGGAATGATAACATTAGTGTACGTGGCTAAATCTAAAAGACATAAAACACCTGACAGAATACTGCAGTGTACCATAATTACCATAAAGCACTATACATGTGACAAGCAATCTGAAAAATCTGTAAATCTGGAAAAACAACATGATAATTTTGCAATCAACAAATTTTGTGAGTCAGATCATTCATTCATTCATTCTCCTTCAGCTTATTTACCAAGGGTCACCACAGCAGAATGAACCGCCAACTATTACGGCATATGTTTAATGCAGCGCATGCCCTTCCAGCTGCAACCCAGTACTGGAAAACACCCATACACTCTAACATTCACACACACACTCATACACTATGGCCAATTTAGTTCATCCAATTCACCTATAGCGCATGTCTTTGGACTGTGGGGAAAACGGAGTTCCCAGGGAGAACATGCAAACTTATCACAGAAACGCCAACTGGCCCAGCCGAGACTCAAACCAGCAACCTTATTGCTGTGAGGCGACAGTGCTAACCACTGAGCCACCGTGCCGCCCCTGAGTCAGATGAAATATTTAATAAGGAAACAAACTATTCTAGTACACTCACGGAAGGCCCATTGTGTGATACACCATCTGTTTGCATGGATTCTGTACAGTAACAGTGCAAAAACCAGTAGTATGATATTATTACTCTATCAGGAATACATCCCTGGTGCCATACAGCAGAGAGTGAAGTGCTGCATGTGTTTAATGCTCAAAAAAAAGAAAGAAAAAAAATCAATATGTAATTTCGACTGCAGAGTGAATTAACAGAACCATGATTGAGCTTCCACATCACACCGGCAATTTTTCCCTCCTTTTGCTCTATATCTCTGATACGCTCATCTACACTATTGATCCATTTAAAGGACACAAACTTTCAGAAGTGAAGAATAATACACTAATGCTAGACAGTAAATCAAAAATCATCAGAGGAGAGGCAGCGGTGTGAACGCACAAACTCTGCTGGATCTGGCCCTTTAATGTCAATGCGCTGTTTCATCTGCTTTTTTAATGGGACTGAATATTTGTGCTGGACAATAGTGCAACATGGGACCTCTAGTGGTGAAACGTGATAAGAACACAAGTAACAGACTGTGATGGACATCCTGTTAGACTTGACTCACAGAAACAGACGTAATAGTCGGCATGAAGTCTGATTCACTTCTCATTCTGGAAAACAAATGTCCATGGTGAGGCTATCGAAGGTCAACCGCGGTGCTTTTCTTTTTTACAGAATTGTGTACTGTATGAAATAGTGTTAGCGCAATAACACACCAAAACAACAACAGATAAATACATGAAATGGTTACGCAAACAAGACTTTTGGTCTAAAAAAAATGGTTAGAATTTCTGTTCAGCCAGACTAATAAGAGTCCTGTGTTCTGGATGTAAAAAAAACCTTTACTTATATGCTCTAAATAACACAATAGTTAAAGGGATATGCAAAATATGTAAAAAGATGCATCATTTGTTCATTTTCCTTCGGCTTAGTCCCTTTATTTATCAGGGGTCGCCACAGCGGAATGAACCGCCAACTTATCCAGCATATGTTTTACACAGCGGATGCCCTTTTAGCTGCAACCCAGTACTGGAAAACACCCATACACTCATTCACACACATACACTACGGCCAATTTAGTTTAATCAGTTCACCTATACCACATGTCTTTGGACTGTGGGGGAAACCGGAGCACCCGGAGGAAACCCACGCAGACACGGGGAGAACATGCAAACTCCACACAGAAATGCCAACTGACCCAGCTGGGACTCGAACCAGCGACCTTTATGATGTGAGGCGACAGTGCTAACCACTGAGCCATCGTGTCGCCCGTATAAAGATGCAAATATATACAAATATTTCAAAGGTATAGTTCACAAAAGAAGTAATCTTTTTTTTTTTTTCGAAATCTGTAACCATTGACTTTCATAGTAATTGTTTTTTCCTATGAAGGTCAATGGTTGCCAGTTTCTCCCATTATTCACTGAAAAAAATATGATTTTTGTTGCTTGTTCAAACTACTTCTTTAAAATGGGCTGAGACAACAAAATTCTTGCAATGTTTTTGGGACAACTTAATTGTTTTATATTCAATCCACTTCAGTTTGTCAAGTTATCTTAATCGATTGTGCTAAGACAACATGAATGACTTGTGTGGAACCCTGCATTTTTTGCAGCGTTCAGAAGATCTTCTTTTGCATTCAGAACATACAGTAAAAACCAAGTGAATGTTTTGGAACCACTTCAGGATGAGTAATTTACATTTATGGGTGAACTATCTCTTTAAATATATTTGCATATCTTACAGAAACAAACCAACAACTTTCAATGAACACACGATGCTTTATGGGATTGTAGTTGCTTGCCTCATTACATCAAAGCCTTTTGTACACTGAAAAAAATGATTCAAAGATGATTTATTACATTTTTTTTTAAGTTAAGTGGTTGTAAACAATTTATTTGGGCTGAATTTAAACAAACAAATTAAGTTGAACATTACTAAATTTAATTTGTTTGTTTAAATTCAACCCATATAAATTCTTTGCAACAATTTAGCAGGAATCATTTTTTTCAGTGTACTTAATTTCATATTTATCTACTTCAAATCTAATTTGTAATATTTTGATTTACCTCATAGGCAAATGACTTTAAATGCTTTAACAAAGGCTTAAATATTGTCCAAAATAGAGGATTTGTGTGTCCAAAAATCACTTTTGTGCCAATGAGGAATCTACCTGAGTTGTAGTGTATCTTACAGTAATAAAAAAAGACTGGTTTAACACTGTATAAATGAGTATATGCACCCTCATATTTTGAAACAATGGCTAAGAAGTCATTTGATTAACAGATATAACTTTACTTTTGTACCAGAAGACATTTATGTTTTTAGATTGCTTACATTTTTTAATTAGTTTGTATTACTGATCTTATAAGTGGCTGGAAAAGCATAATGTACTGTTGCTACTTGTACTGTTATAATTAATAAGGGAGTGTGTTTATTATTGTAATTTTTGTACGATGTACGTTTCTATGGCATGTTTATTGGGATGATTGTGATATGCTGCCTGTGCCCTATATTGTAATTGTCCATTGCGGAATAATAAAACTGTAAATTTAAACCTAATGGGAAAAATAGTGAAAACGTGACATGCAGACCATCACAGATCACCTTAGTAAGTAAAAGCAAATAAATAAATTTTGCTTCAATCAGACACCATTTAACCAACTGACTTTCATACTTTTTAAATTAATGCTATATTATAGAACTTCAATATCCATACTTCGTGAATCAATTCTTGAACTGCTTTGCAATAAGGAATCAGATTTATGCTGATTCTAAATAAAGGGTTGCAGCTGGAAAGGCATCCGCTGCGTAAAACATATGCTGGATAGGTTGGCGGTTCATTCCGCTGTGGCGACTCCAGATTAATAAAGGGACTAAGCCGAAAAGAAAATGAATGAAATGAATTTGCGCCACTTTCTGGACTTATGGGCATGCTGGTCTATAAAGGAGGTGTGTTAAGGTGCATTCTTGGCGCGTTGCTATTTTGAGGAACTGAAATAGACCGAGCCATTGACCAACTAAAAGCTGGTCTAAAGTCCAGTGCAGAGCACTGTTCTGTTCTAGTTATGCACCTATGTGGGTTTAAACACTTACACATTGCTTAATACACACAGAATGTACAGCAATACACAAATATCTTTACAAATTAAAGGATTAAAATGTTACAAAAATTATTATTTTCTACATAAATATAAAAATCACTGCTTCCATGCCTTCTTCATCTCAGAGGTCTTTTTTCAGTTTATTCATGACAATTTGCATTTGTATAATGTTATTATTATTTATTATATGCATATTAATATTTGTTTTAATAAAAACAAGTTTAGATTTGTTCACCTGTCGGGTTTTGGAGACGTCTGCATCACCATATGGGGCATACGAACAGGACGTGTGTTTGGATGTAACTCAGTTTTTGACCACACTTCATTATTATTGTTTATTTATTCGTTTGCTGGAAATTAGAACTGAATTTAGAAATAGTTTTGAAACAAATCTTTGCGCTTAACAAACAAAATTAAATATGTAGGCTAATGGATGTCTTCAGCGGAGTGCGTACAACACCGTTTCCTTATCCACGGAAGTAAAGGAGTAAAGTAAAGAGTAAAAGTAAAGTAAAGAGGCCGAATGGCGGAGGCTCATTCTTTATCCTCGCGCTGGAGATGGTCTGTTTAACTGTTTTCTCACTAGTGAAGCGTTCAGTTTTTCCACTTACAAAGTCCAACATGTAAATAGCAAATGCGGCATGGCACGACACAACTGACTCTTAAAGGGAATGGGAGATGAGACTCTGATTGGTTTAATGCACGTTATGCTTAAAACATACCCATAACTAGAAGAATAAGCATAACCCTGTTAGACCATGCGCCAGGGCACAAACCATGTTTTTCCATCCTTAAAATAGCAAAAGTAGATTTGGACATGCCATGTGCTTTTTTGCGCTTAGATCATTGAAATAGAGCCCTCTATTTGCCAGTAGCAATTGACTTTCTTTTTATGAATCACCAATAACCACAGATTTAGCTAAAAAACACATTTGTAATGTTACTAAAATGATGGGTATTTCTTTATGCAATCAAAATGTTTTTTTGTTGTTTTTTTTAATTGGGGGATAAATATTTTTTGAGTGTAGTCAGCCTTACTATATTTACGCCTTAACCCTAAACTTCTGACATTTATCAATGGAGACCATGACGTAGGTTGCCAAATTGTAGCTTTTTCAGCATTTATTGTCTTGATGAGGACATTTGGCCTCCACAAAGAGAGCAAAATCTGACCTCCCACTCAAACAGACACATCTCATCATCAGCCGTCTTATTACTTGTAGCTGTGAATTCACCATTCTGTTCCACATCAGGAGCTCGTCTCTTCCTCATTCACCTACTCCTGCCGTCTCTTTGGCACTATTTCCCACTCTCTCCGTCTCTCTCTCCATCATCACGCTCGCACAATTTTCCCTGGTATATCCAGTAATGTTTCTCTCCTCAGGCTGGTATGTCCTCTTTCAGAGTCTCTTTCTGGGAATCGATCCACTTCAACATCTCCTCTGAGCCTGAGCTAAACATCCACTGAGAGTCCTTAAAACTCACTATCACCGCTGAGCACTCGTACGAGACACACACAAACCTCGTGTCTGACAGATTTAACAGACTCCTGAGGACATTTTCAAACATCCTTAAAGTACAGCATCAAACTAAAGCTCATTCAGATGTGTCTTGCTACTATACGTGCATGAAGCATAAGCGTAATAATAATACAACTATCGGTTTCAATGACTGATTATGAATATTTACTAAAATAAACTTTTTTTAGACATTATTTATGAATTTTCATACATTCATATCATTATATAATATATAATGATATGAATATATAATTATATATTATATAATTATATATTTATATAATATATATTTTGTGTGTGTGTGTGTGTTTGTTTAAATATGTAAATACTGTATAAACACAGTGGTATGAAAAAGTTTTTACCCCCTTACTGATTTCTTTTTCTTTTTTGCATTTTTGTCATGTTTCAGATCATCAAACAAATTGAAATATTAGTCAAAGATACAACATGACTGCGTCCGAAATCGCCTACTACTCAGTAGGTACTGTATTTGAATTTAAACGTACTAGTCGACCGTTAGAAAAGAACATTATACAATATGAATGCGAGTAGTATTCAATTCAATTCAAGTTTCAATTCAAGTTTATTTATATAGCACTTTTCACAATATAGATTGTGTCAAAGCAGCTTAACATAGTTCTAGTAGAGTCCAGTTCAGTGTAGTTTAGTTCAGTGTGGTTTAAATTTCACTGCTGAAAGTTCAAACACGGTGGAGCAAATCCACCGAAGCGCAGCTCCAAGCAAGCCAATGGCGAGGAAAAACAACTTCACCAAATTGACGAAGTGAAGGGAAAAAAAAACTTCGAGAGAAACTAGGCTCTGTTGGGCACGACCATTATTCTTCTGGCCAAACTTCCTGTGTGGAGCAGCAGTCTAGGTGCCGGAGGCTGAAGAAGCTGGACGGCCATCGTGGAGAAGCTGAAGGTGTGAGTAGGGCACCGGCGGGAGGTCAGGCTGGCCCGCAGGATCAATGCGGGGACTCGTTTGTCACGGTGGTCATTCAGGAATCAGTCACATGCACTCTCCATGACCACCACAGCATCAGCTCGGGATACGACCTGGTCCAGGATTATGGATACCTTGGGATCATCTCTTCACAGGTCTTGGATCGCATGGAGTAGTCTGAATGGAACTCGGATGTACTACATCCGCCATTTTGTCATGATCACGTGAACTACGACTACGAGTTGCGTCGCTTCACTCCTATTCATGAATTCTCTTGCGGTGCATCATGGAATAGCGTAGCGTCCATCTGATGCGCACTTCAGAATCTGGCTGGAAGTAGTACATCCTGGTACTTCTCGCATACTGTTTTTTGAATTCTATGAATTCGCACATACTACTCAGCTCACATACTGTTTTTAGCGTACTATATAGTATGGAAGTATGTGATTTCGGATGCAGCCCATTACTTAACTGTGGTTTATCACACCTGAGTTCAATTTCTCAAGCCACACTCAGGCCTGATTACTGCCACACCTGTTCGCAATCCAGAAATCACTTAAATAGGACCTGACTGACAAAGTAAAGTAGACCAAAAGATCCTCAAAAAGCTAGACATCATGCCGAGATTGAAAGAAATTCCAAAACAAATGAAGAAGAAAATAATTGAGATCTACCAGTCTGGAAACGTTTATAAAGCCATTTCTAAAGTAACAGTGAAAGCCATTATCTACAAATGACAAAAAAAACATGGATCAGTGGAGAACCATCCCAGGAGTGGCCGGCTGACCAAAATTACCCAAAAGCGCAGCAACAACTCATCCAAGATGTCAAAAAAGACCCGACAACAACACCCAAAGAACTGCAGGCCTCATTTCCCTTAGTTAAGGTGAGTGTTCATGACTCCACCATAAGAAAGAGGCCGCTATAGAAGGAAGCTGCTTAGAAAAATTGTCTCATGAACAAACTTTAATATTATGTAAACATTGTATTTGGATATTGTTTAAGAGTAATTTTGAGCTTTAGATTTTTATTTTTTTTGAGCAAATATGTCCCTACAATAACTAGCAATAACTAGTCCTTCACTGGGCCTTTTCCCCTTTGCAAAGAAACTTTCCGAAGACGTCTGTTTCTTACTCATTTTGCTAGCTTGTGGGTAAAATTTTGGCACTCGTGTGTAACCGAGTAACCGAGAAAATATGGTCATTTTTCAAAAAAAAAACTTTTTCAAAAAAAAAAAGATTGACTCAGACTCAGATAATAAATAAAACGGAAATAATTAATGATTTCTTGTGTGGTCCGATACCAATTGATCCACGGCCTGGTACCGGTCTGCAGCCCGGGGGTTGGGGACCACTGCCCTAAATTACAAATTTTAAACATATTTTAGTCTTTTTATGATATTTTATCCCTTTTCCCCCTTTTTCCTTACTTAACACACAATAAATTGTAAAAAAAAATTGATACTGTTTAGAACATTTAGCTAAAAAATCTAGCTCACTTCAAAGCATCTTTTAGTAACTTTTTAAAGTAAACATTTGCCTTGAAAAAAGCAAGGTGACTTTTACCTGACTGACAGAATACATTCGAATATATAGTGAAAACTATTTTTAATTATTACTGAAACATACAAAAACATACTAGCTGAATATATAGTACAGATTTTGGAGATTATTTTAAATATTTTTAAAAATATACATCCTTTGTCCTTTAAGAGAATATTGGATTTTTGACAGATTTACCTGAAGACAATTTCCAGCAAATTTGTCCTTCGCCACACACTGAAACAAAGTACTTTGCTATATTTATAGTGAGTCACTTTTCCTTGCTGTGTCAGCAGCTCTTATTCTTGCGTCTGTCACCCCACTTTAACACTTCTGGTGCATCACATGTGAGATTGTGTTTTATATGTGACAAACCTGAAGAAATGATGCTACTCAATAGACATCAACAGCAGAAACTATGATCTAAGTTCTTGCTTTAATACTCAGAGTCCTATTTGTATGTTGCAGAAGTAGAGGTCACTGCACAGTGTCCTCTTTTCTTTATGTTTGTGCTGTTTGGATGTTATTGATCTGTTTGTAACTGACTTTATCCAGACTGGATGTTACATTAGTGCAGGTCAGCTGTAGTTCAATCTCATTATAATGAGCTGAATGAAGATAAACAGAATCCACTGCTGTAAAATTAGAAATCAGACACACACACGCACAAGCACACGCACACGCACACACACACACACACAAAGTTGAAATAAGATGCACTGTAGACCTTGAATGCTTTTATATAAAACTAATTCTAACAAGCTATGGCTAAGTCAAAAAGAAAAAGCTTTTTGCTTATCAGAAAACAGTATAAACTTTTTGTTTATACATTGAGTTTCCATTTTAGCATACACCAGAATAGTAATTAAGAACTGAATCTGTCACGATATGCACATTCGATCAAAAAAACAAAAACACATACACAGTTCAGATGCAAAAACTTCTAAGTGCCGTCTGAAAGTTTCTTCGAAAATGAGCATTTTTCTCAGCCTCCTATGTTTATGTTTAATTGTTTCACTTTAAAGACAATAAAAGAAAACAATTCTTAGGTATAAAAGTGAAATTATTGAATCTACACACAGGAGGCTGAGAAAAATAGAATACATTTTAGAGGAAAACTTCAGATGGCACTTAAAGGCTTTTGGATCTGAACTGTTCATATACAGTTGAAGTCAAAATTATTAGCCCTCCTGTGAATTCTTTTTCCTTTTTCAAATATTTACCAAATGATGTTTAGCAAAGCAAGGAATTTTTCACAGTATTCTCAACGCAATCTCATGGCAATTCGTAACTTTTTGATTTAGTGGCTAATTCGTACAATTTAGTACGATTTGCTCATCACCCAATGACGGTTGGGTTTAGGGGCGGGGTTGGGTGCCACACCTCCTTTTTAAAATCGTGCATTTTCGTACGACTGAACTCGCATGAATTCGTACGAATTAGCCACTAAACTGACAAAACGTAAAATACTTGTAAAAATACTCGAAGGTTGGTATTTCCTATAATATTTTTTTTCTGGAGAAAGCCTTATTTGTTTTATTTCGGCTAGAATAAAAGCAGTTTTGAATTTTTTTAAAAAACATTTTAAGGTCAATATTACTAGCTCCTTTGAGCAATATTATTTTTTAATTGTCTACAGAACAAATCATCATTATACAATGACTTGTCTAATTACCCTAACTTGCCTGATTAACCTAGTTAAGACTTTAAATGTCACTTTAAGCTGAATACTAGTATCTTGAAAAATATCTAGTGAAATATTATGTACTGTCATCATGGCAAAGATAAAATAAATCAGTTATTAGAAATGAGTTATTAAAACTATTATGTTTAGAAATGTGATTTAAAAAATCTTCTTTCATTCATTCATTCATTCATTTTCTTTTCGGCTTAGTCCCTTTATTAATCTGGGGTCGCCACAGCGGAATGAACCGCCAACTTATCCAGCATATGTTTTACGCAGCGGATGCCCTTCCAGCTGCAACCCATCACTGGGAAACATCCATACACACTCATTCACACACATACACTACGGACAATTTAGCCTACCCAATTCACCTATACCACATGTTTTTGGACTTGTGGGGGAAACCGGAGCACCCGGAGGAAACCCACGCGAACACGGGAAGAACATGCAAACTCCACACAGAAACGCCAACTGACCCAGCCGAGGCTCGAACCAGCGACCTTCTTGCTGTGAGGCGAACGTGCTACCCACTGCGCCACCATGACGCCCCAAAATCTTCTTTCCACTAAACAGAATTTGTGGGAAAAATATACAGGGGGGGGCTAATAATTCAGGATGGCTAACAATTCTGACTTTAACTGTTTATATGTACACACATGCACACACGCAGTGGTGTAAAGTAACAAATTACAAATACTCAAATTACTGTAATTGAGTAGTTTTTCTCAGAAATTGTAATTTAGTAAGTAGTTTTAAAAATGTGTTGAGTAAATTTTTCGTGCAGTATTGGTACTTTTACTCCATTACTTTCCTTCAACCTGCAGTCACTACTTTGGTTTTCTTGGATTAGAAAAATCAGTCCTGTGATTGCTGTCCAATCAAATCGTACATAGAAGGTAAATCGCCTTATAATGAACTACCTCAAGACATGGGTGATTTATAATTGCAGCACACTGTTTGGAAGCATTAAAAGGGTCCAAAAAGATGTCCAAAATCATCACACGCAATGACCCAGAGACTGTTTAGATGCATGTCACTGATGAGAAAATGACAGATGTTTACTGTATGATGACCGAAATGGCCTTAAACACCCAGCAGGCACAAGACGTCAACATGACGTCAGATTGACATTATACTCCAACATCGTGGGGACATTGCATTTTTTTTGGAAATGAAAATCAGGTTTACATCAGAACCCAATGTCAGGCCGACGTCAATATCCAACGTCCAACCTGAAATCAACCAAATATCAACGTCTAATGATGTTACAGCTTGAAGTTGTGTAGACGTTACCACTATGACATCATGTTGGATTTTGGTTGCCATACCTGACGAATAAATGTCAGTATTTGATGTTGGTTTAAGATGTTGGCTCGACGTTGGATTTTGGTCACTTTCTAACACAACCTAAAATCAACCAAATATCAACGTCATTTGACATCGTTATTGGACATCAAAATAACATTCTCCTTAGACGTTGGCTAGACATTGAATTTTGTTCACCTGACATCACAACCTAAATCTAATCTAATATTAGCATCTTATGGCGTTGTGTGCCTGCTGGGCAATAACTAGATGCACTACAGAATGTTACGTTTACACACATCCACAAATTAGATGTAAATGCATCAGCTTTTTACAGCGTAATACTCACTACTCTTGAGTACTTTTGAAAGGGCTACTTTTTACTCATACTTTGAGTAATATTTACAACAGATACTTTTACTCTACTTGCACTACATTTTTAGGCAAGTAATGGTACTTTTACTTGAGTATGATTTTTCAGTACTCTTTCCACCACTGCATACACGCACACACTTTTCAACTTAACATCCAAAAAACCCATATAATAATAATAAAATAATACAACACTGTTTCCTCCAAAATATTAGCTAATACAAATACATAGCATTAAAATTAAGTTCATAGACATGACAGAGAGATTCAGCAGCACTAACGGATTTACAGTAGATTCAAGACAGAGAGACATGCACACGTGAGCTCTGTGACTTGAAATGTGTTTCGGGTGTTCCTAAAGCACTGTCTTTTGTGTTTGTTGGGTTTGTGTG
>CAIGQV010018227.1:7653118-7667897 GCA_903798115.1 Danio jaintianensis
CACAGTGAGGCGAAGACTTTTGGAAGATGGCCTGGTGTCAAGAAGGGTAGCAAAGAAGCCACTTCTCTCCAAAAAAACCATCAGGGACAGATTGATCTTCTGCAAAAAGTATGACGAATGGACTGCATTTTCCAGCATGATGGAGCACAATGCCATAAGGCAAAAGTGATAGCTAAGTGGCTCAGGGACCAAAATGTTGATATTTTGGGTCCATGGCCTGGAAACTCCCCAGATCTTAATCCCATTGAGAACTTGTGGTCAATCCTCAAGAGGCGGGTGGACAAACAAAAAACCCACGACTGTATATATATTTAAAAAATGCTATTTGAGGATAACAGACCAACCCCCAAATAATTATAATTTTAAATTGTTATTTTTTGTTTTTTACCAATTTCATAACATTAGTAACATTAGTAATTAGTAACTCATGATAATGATAACTCATTCATATATATATATATGGACTATAAATGTCCATTTTTAACATTGAGATTGATATATCACCTGAATAAATAAGCTTTCAATTGATGTAAGGTTTGTTAGGATAGGGCAATATTTAGCCAAGTTAAAACTATTTGAACATTTGGAATCTAAAAGTTCCAAAAATCTAAATACTGTAAAAATTGCCTTTAAAGTTGAGCAAATGAAAGTGCTTAGCGCTAAGTTTTTATATACTTACAGTTGGACATTTACAAAATATTTTCATGGAACATGATCTTTAATTAACATACTAATGATTTTCGACATAAAAGAAAAAAATACCATTGTGACATATTCAATGTATTTTTTCAACCAGGCTCATTGGGAATATGTGCCCAGGGCTACATTTTTGGGAAATCGGAAATATGTGACTCAGTATAGGTTTGCTTTCATTTTCTGGATAAAACGAATGCTATAGGGTGGTATGACATTAGCAACTTTTGTTCCTTTTCAAACTACAGTGACATATTATCGATGGATTAAGGATTGTTTTTGTGCAGTTGTTCTCAGGGTACCGAATAAATGCCACAAAAACTAATTAAATGCATCTGTGATACGTAATGAAATGCATTCACTTCGGATCTTATGTCTACATGGACAGCTTTTCCAGAGCGGTCAGTTTGCTCAGTAGCTTCCCTTGTATGGTGTCGTACTTGGGATGCAGAGCGGACTGTGTTCAAGTCTGGTGAAGGACATTCCAGAAACCAGGTAAAAACAAAAAAAGCAATGTGAAATCGCAGTAAAAGTATGCAGCCGCAATGTACTTTTCTCTTCTTGTTTGCTTTTGATAACACTATTGGCTGGGTTTAGGGAAGGAGGTATGTGGGTTATTCGATTGCGAAGGTATACCTATATAATATATATATACCTATATAATATATATATACCTATATATATATATATATATATATATATATATATATATATACCGATATACCTACAAAACGAGCTGGATGGCTTCTCGAGGATGTGCACGAGAAGGACTTGGACTTGGTGGATTTGGCAACACAATTTTTGTATTTCGACATGTATTTCGCAGTTCACAAAAAAAAGCTGCACTGGGCACGTATTCCCAATGAGCCTGTGTTGTGCTTTTGGCTATATACCCGTGCAACACAGCACTAGTCCATGGGTCACATAAGAGGTGTAAAGGGTCCGGTCTGAAACTGACAGTACAAGAAGATAGCAAGGAAGACCACGTTCACCTCATGTGCCTCACAAGTGTCCCTAAAGGAAGGAGTCTCCACAACATCAGCGCAGTGTTTTCCCAAAGCTGTCATGCCAGTGACTGACTACACCTCGACACTCTGTCTGATCGCACCGGTGCACAAGTGGCTGGCGCTCCGAGCCCTCGTTAAATCTCCCATCAGTCACTTCACAGGATCAAGAGATTACGTATCACAGCCAGTGTCATCTCCGTCAAGACCGTGGATCAGCACACTGTCAGATCCAAACACACACACCATCACCATTCTGTGCACGCCATTCAAAGAGGAGCAAGCAAAGAGCCAAAACGGCAGAAAATGGGGGAAAGCGCTGGAAATGCTTGATGTGGTAAATTTCAATGCTTGAATTGTTCTTGTTCACACCTTTAAACACACTTTTATCAGCGTATGTTCGGTGTAGCGGAGAGTGTTGAGACAGCAGTGGAGCTTCAGCTGAAGACAGACATGAATGGGCTTTGTCCAATGTAATTTCACGGCAATCCGTCACTTTTTAATTAAGTGGCTAATTCGTATTAATTTGTACAATCTCATTTTAGTATGATTTTTGAGAAGTAGGGTTACGGGTGGAGTTTGAGGGCATACCTCTTTTTAAAAATCGTATGATAATCGTATCATATTAGTGAGATTGTATAAATTTGTAAAACAATTTGCTACTTTTCTGACAATACGTCAAATAGTTAGGTTTGCTCGTAAGATTCAGTTGATTTTGTCTCATATCAGGCTAAGCTTTAACATTAAGCTTCATGGTAAGTCATTATTAAAGTTTGTTGACAACATTTTACAACAAACTTGTTGACAAAATTCTTGTGTTCATTGTTCATATATCTCTTTTTTTACATTTTTGTGACATTTTTGGATATAAGGAATTTGTGGCAACATGGGATGTTCCCGACACAGGCTCATTGTGAATACGTAGTCTCGTATACATTTCTGGAGAGCACAAATTATGTAGCCAGAGGTACGTACATGTCATCTTTAAAATGAACGCTATGGGGCGGTATGACGCCGCCGACGGCTTCTGTTTCTTTTCGCGCTACCAGCTGACCGCTTACCTCCATGTGGACGGCTTTTCCGCTGTTACCAGTTTGCCCAGTGGCTCGCCGCGTATGTCGGCGGACTTGAGACGCAAAACGGAGTTGACCGCGATGACCACGAGAGTTCGAGTCTGGCGAAAAACAGTTCCAGAAAGCAGGTAAAACAAAAACAAAAGGCAAAAAATAAAATAAACAAGTAAATAACAGGGTGAGAACGTGGTAAAATCTGAAAACGTGGTAAAAATCAGGCGGGCTTTTCTTTTTCTGGATTGCTTTTGAAAACACTGTCAGTTGGCTTTAGGGAAGGAGAAGGGTGGGTGGGGTTATTGGTCGGTCGAACAGTCAGTCAGTCAGTCAGTTGACAGCGGCCTCTGGTGGATTTACGTGAGAAGAGCAGGCGCGAATGGCACTCGCGAGAGAAATTTGAGATCTAAACAATCGTACGCAGCGATGTGTTCTACCAAAATAAACATGGTGAATTTAGATTTTACACATACTTTGATGACAATATTTTTTGAGTTTTGAAATATATACATTTCAAAATGTATATGTTATTAGACCTTCACAGAATAAAAAAAATATTAACAATTTACTCAAACCGATACCTCATAACTAGGCCCACTCGGAATCTGAGCGCACAGAAATCCACAGATTTCCAAAGATTTTTAGCCCATCATTGAGTGTATTTATTTACTTGTGTAAATGTGTGTGAATTTACATTTATTCAGCTTTTTAAATTTATTTTAGTAATATCACTGACTAATATGAAAATGTTCATATGATTTATTTACAATACAGTTTGTAAAGTAATATTTAGTTTTTAGTAGATATATTATATGACAGACTTGCATTGTTTACCAAATAAGTGGATCTAATTGGATTTGTATTGTAAAAATTAAATCAAAGTTAATAAGATAGTATTTTATTATTTCATATATAAAATATTTAGTTTCGATACTCTCAAAATCATTCCATATAAATCCACAGGTTTACAAAATTCTGCGCATATAGCAAAAAATGTCTGCAGATTCTGTCTGGCCCTACTAATAACTCTGAATTCAGAAAAATCCAACAAATGTCTTAATTGTTCCCACAGCTCGTACATTATATTAGACCTGAACTTATTGAAAGTAAGTTGTAAAGACATTTTTTTTTAAAATAAAATCCAAATTAACGGCAAAATCTAAAGGTAAGAAACCATTACGTTCAAGCAAGGATATCTAAATGCACAGTATTTTCAATACACTTTACCAATCTGAACTGGATTTGTCAGCATTCTATTATTGACAAGCACAGAATGCAACAATGAGCTCCAATTATGAGCAGAATGAAAGCGAGCGTGTGTATGAATTTACTCCAACTTCCCATTAAACCAACAATGACAGCAAGAAAAAAAAAAAAAAAAACTTATTGTTGAGCCTGCGGCCAATTCTGTCCCTGAAACAAACTGCCTCACAGATTCAAATGGAAGTTACTCGCATATAAAGCCACAAACACACACACACACACACTGATGGAATGCAACACAATACACACACAATACAGACACATAGAGAAGTGTCAGAGCGAGAACAGGATACCTTACTGTTGATTTTGGACTTCTTGGCGTCCTTTCTTGGCTTTCTGTGCCTCCGCTCTCTGGCGTCTCTCCGTCCGAGCGCTCCCCCCATCTCCACCTCTCATCACACACTCATCTGCCACATGCCCTCTCACCTATCGCCCCTTCTTCTCCTCCACACACACACACACACACATAAACGTCTTGCCGGAGAGCCTCCCGCTGCTCACACACACACACATGCACACGCACACACACTCTCTCTGACTCACATGCGCACACACGCTGGCGCATGGTGTGTGATGAACGGGTGATTTTGCTGGATGCGGTGATGGGAGGGAAAGAGGGAGGAGAAAAGGAGGAAAAGTGGCGGTAATTTTGAGGAAGGGAGGGGGGAACGATTTGGGATCGAGCCAGTAAGAAAAAAAGCCCACGCTTATTCATTCACACTCATTCGTTAGCACTGACGGTGTGTGTGTGTGTCCCATAGAGAAGAGTGATGAATGGCTCCACATTCGCGCACACGCACACACACACACACTCTCTCACTATGCAGTCGACTGCAGCATGTGCTCATTGACTAGAACAGATACGACTGCGACTACATTAAGCCACGCCTCCTGCTTGATGTGATTGGTTGAAGGGTGTGGTTTTTCTCTCTCTCTTTTTGATGTCCGATCCGGGACTTGTGATTGGTTGATTAAGTTATTGTGGATTCAGACTGCTTGGAAACAGTAGTGACAGACCAATATATTGAGCAAGATGTCTATACACCAGGAAAAAAATCCAAATTATGGATATGTATCTGTTAGATTTTGAGGGTTTAGAAAAAGAGGAATCAATTTGGAATAATGCACAATGTTTTTTTTTTCTTCTTTTTCAAATGAATGTGTAACTCTGCCTGTAATAAATTTGCTTAATGAATGAACTGATGACTGAACATGAACAGTTAGTACTTTTGCATACAGTAATTGATCAGTAATTTGGCAATTAAGTCACTATAATATACAGAGTTGGGTGTAACGCGTTCCACAGTAACGTGTTACTGTATTCTAATTACATTTTTGGGGAACGCGGTAATGTAATGAATTACATTTTAAATTTGTGTAATTTGATTACAGTTACTAAAGTCAGTGTAATTGCGTCACTTACATCACAAATATAGTTTTTAGAAGAAAAAAAAGCTTCTTTTAAATCACGTTTTCTGCTGCAACATCAGTTAATAAGCTACACTTTTTAGATTGCTGGAGAACGCAAGCTGAAATGGTTGAAGAAGCAGCCACTCTCGTCAGCAAGTGGAAATACAGACTTTGATTACTTTGATTTCATTGAGCGTAAAAATAAAAATATTGCTGTGAAACGCAGTCTATGTCCAGTCACTAAAGAATTTTTGACTGCTTTTAACTCGACCAGAAACTTGTTCAAGCACCTGAATAAAAAGCATTCTACGAAAATACTTGTCGCTAAGAAGGACACCCGACGCTCAAAAACACAGTGGCCCAACTCAGCCTAAACAGGCTTAACTGACCGATCAGCTTCATATTTTGTATGGAATATACACATTTTGGTAGACTAATTACTTCAGACAAACACAGAACACTCAAACACTGCAGTGCTTCTTCATACTATGGATGTCAATGGTTACAGGAATCCAAATTTCTTCTGACACAGGTTTGACACAAGTGAATGATGAGAGAATTTTAAGTTCTGGGCAAACAATCTGTTAAAGTCTTTTGAATATGTCAAGCTGCTGTGATCACCCAATTGTAATGTTTTTCACTGAATAGTAAATTACTGAAAGAGCTGCAGTTTATTTTGTATTTTTATAGGTTTTATAGGTTTTTTTAAGTAACTTCAAAGTAAAGTAATTAGTAATCTGATTACTTTTTCCATTAAGTAATTAGTAATGTAATCAAATAACAATTTTACAGTAGTAGTCAGTAATTTGTAATCTATTACTTTTTTTAAGTAATTTACCCAACACTGATAATATATAATTTCTGTATTTAAAGCCTCCTTTCAGGTTTTAACACTGTTTATATGTCTGGCTGCTGTTTTTATCTCTTTCTCTGCCAGTATGTTTTAAAAGTTGCCAGCCAATGTCAGCATTTTTGAGCATTTTCACAAAAATCCCCAGACTCAGAGAATATTTTGTGGTACACATATGTTAACATAAAATATTTTAAATTAAAGAACAGAGCCTCTGCTTTACCAATAAACACGTTAATAGTTAAATACCTTGATATTGTATGCATTCTTCTGTATTAAACACTTGAATGTGGGTTTCATATAAAAAAAGAGGAAGAGTGGTGGTACTTTAGAGGAAAAGAGGTAATTTGGGGATGAGCCAGTAAGAAAAAAGCCCACGCTTATACATTCACACTCATTCATTGGCACTGCTGGTGTGTGTCCCATAGAGAACACCATAGAGTGACGAAACAGTCCAACAAAACAAAAGATCCCATTAAGTATTTTGAAGCATTTTTAATTACAAGGACACCAGGTATGTCCTTAAAAACCACCGTAATAGAGTATAACTAGGTCATATGCATGCTATTATACAAAAGCTGTCCTCATAAACCACCAAAACCAGTACACACACACGCACTGCTGTCGACTGCAGCATGTGCTCATTGACCAGAACAGATACGACTGTGACTACATTATGGCACGCCTCCTGCTTGATGTGATTGGTTGTAAGGAAAATCCAGCATGGTGTGTTTCTCTCTCTCTCTCTCTTCGATGTTTAAGGTGGTACTTGTAATTGGTTGATTAATCTATTGTGGATTCAGACTGTTGCTTGGAAACAGCCAGTATATTAGGCAAGATGTCTATACATTAGAGAAAGAGCTAAATTGTGTAAAAAGTATCAATTTGGATTAATGCAGAATTGTATAATCAAAAGAAAATATTTAAAAATATTTGTAAAAATTCACCTAATCAATGGACTGATGACTGAACAGGACCATTTAGCACTTATTGATTAATATTTGACCATTACTGTAAGTAATTTTTACAAATGCCTATAATATATCATTTCTGTTTTCAATTTTTTTATAATATAAAATAATATACTATAAACTAATAATATAATGTAATCGGCGCAGTGCGTAGCATGATTGCCTCACAGCAAGAAGGTCACTGGTTCGAGCCTCGGCTGGGTCAGTTGGCATTTCTGTGTGGAGTTTGCATGTTCTCCATCTGTGTTCGTGTGGGTTTCCTCCGGGTGCTCCGGTTTCCCCCAACAGTCAAGACATGTGGTATAGGTTAATTGGGTAAGCTAAAATTGTCCGTAGTGCATGTGTGTGAAGGAGTGTGCATGGATGTTTTCCAGTGATGGGTTGCAGCTGGAAGGGCATCTGCTGCGTAAAACATATGCTGGATAAGTTGGCGGTTCATTCCGCTGTGGCGACCCCAGATTAATAAAGGGACTAAGCCGAAAAGAAAATGAATGAATGAATGAATAATATAATATAAAAAGTCTTGTGCAGCAAAATCAAGTTTTAACATTGTTTACATGTTATTTTTAGATGTTTTATTATATATTTATGTGCATTTACTGTGCATGTTGTTCATTATTTGATTTATTCTTTGCGTGTTTTTTACAGTACAAACAATAAATACACACATTGATGATGTCATAAGGGAGCACGGAATCATGGGAGTTCACAGCCAATGGAATTCAATTCAATCATGTATTTGTTGAAGCATTTATTTGTTGCCATAATTACATTTAGGTTCAGAAATTCTATATTTTTTGTTTTCACGAGCTTTGGGATGTAACAGATTTCTGCTTGTAAATCATAGGTATAGGTTTTGTTATGAGCCACGGCTGTGTTCAAAATGGGATAAATGATTTCGGAGTGCACTACAAAGGCAGTGCAATTGTCAATCTGAAGTTCGCTAAAACTGAACTGTAAAAAAAATAACTTTGAAAGCAAATTACACGTGTTAGAGATAACTTTAAGCTTTTTTTATTAATCATTCAAAGTGGATGTTGGAACGTTCAAAAGGAATAGGGCATAGGGAAGATAACTCATAATAGAACACAAATTCACAGCCGATGGAATTCAATTAGACCAAAATCATATACTTTCTGCCTAGGTAGTGCATTTTACTTCACAACCATTAAAACCATTATTTTCTATACAGTATGAATTCAGATGAACTACATACACCTTGTCATTAACACATGATCTACTGGCATTAGTTGCGTAGGTTCATTTCCATTCATAAATCAGGGCTCAAAATTAACTTTTTTACTTTGTAGCACTGGTGCTCCCAACTTCAAAAATTTAGGAGCACCAGAACAAATTTAGAAGCACCCACCAAAAATGAATGAGCATCACTGCAAATTGTATATTAACGGATTTATTGTATTTGAAAACATCATCAATCAGGACTAACAAAAACCAGGAACAACTATCTAACTAATTCTGTAATGACTTGATATTTGAGCAATAATTGCAAAATGAATGTTTAATAATTATAAAATATTAATGATGACGAAGATGACAATAATACTAACAATCAATTACATTTCTCATTATCATGCTGCCTTGTATGTGCTTGAATGTGAGTTATCTGCTATAAAAAGTCCTACTGTTACATTTGAAAAATAAATATATGGTTTGCATCAAACAAAAATGAAGCATTGCAGTAAGAAATATCCATTTTATTGTTTTTATACGCAGGTCTATTTAATAAAAAAAAATAACATTTCTGCTACAAAACATAAACGTAAGATTATAATAAATCACTCAATTCAATGCTGAAAGCTGCAAAGCAGTCATCAGTAACGAAATAGAAAACTAATATGCATCTCAAGAAAGAACGGACAAGAAGAAAGGAAGAAAAGTCTCACTTCTACCTCTCTTTAACAGTTTTTGTTTCGGTTTGTGTCATTTTAAATGCTCAGTCTTGTTATGCGCCTATATACATTTCTCTGTGTTTGTGGAAAAGCAGGTGAGTCAGCCAAGCCGACCCAGTATATGAGCGGGGCAGAGCAGGATTCTCGCGATGACCACCTGTACAGTACCGTTCTTTGTCATGAGCTGCAGTTTCAGTTTAAACTTAGTAAAGGCGAGCTTCTCTGGCGATGATGTATACAATGTTAGATTTTACATTTAGCGGCCGTTTGCGCTGAACACGCAGTGAATGCAACGCATCGAGATTCGGGCCACTAAACAGCTGAGTCACTCCGAGTCTTTTAGCACTCTCTCCGAAAACACTCGATTGATCTCGGCTGGCGGATCAACATTCACTACATGATCGCTCTCATCTGAGCCATTATTTGCAACTTTAGGTGGGTTTTACAAACCTGTGTACTTTTCATTGCATCTAACTCAAACTTATGAATTTCAACCGTTTGCATTTCTCGCAGTCATAAAAGCTCCCTGTGATCTGACAGAGGAAAGCCTTGAGTGATTGACAGCTAATATGAACCAATATAGCGGCAGGAAAGACCGATTCAGCACGTTTTTAGAAAAAAATCTAAACAGGTCGCACTACAACCATTATATACAGTCGCACAAATGCTCCCAAATATATTATGAGGTCGCATAGATAAAATTTCGTCACAATTTCAAGCCCTGTAAATGACCTCACCGGATAATGAAGTGTCCATTAAGATGTGTGTGTTTGTGCTTGACAAACCAGCTGTAGAAAACACACTTTTTCATCTCTGACACTTTTCCAGACACTTGCACCAGTTTGCACATCCACTCCGTATCTCGATTTAAAAAACAAACAAACAAACAAACTTTTGCATTTCTGAGTGTGCCTCACACAGGTGAGTCTTCTCTCCACATGCTCCGGACACTTTACTTAAACTCCATCTTACAAGGACTCAATAAGGAAAGCAATGTTTACTTGTGAATGTACCAAAAATCATGTTGCATTCATACTTTTCTTCAACCTTAAATACCTCTTTTGAACAGTATCGTGCACAATATTATTCTGTCTTATGTAAAATTACTTGTAGAGTCTGTGTATAGTTAAGTATTCAAAGAATATGTACAGTATGGTTAGTAGTTATATTTTATATGTTTAAAATAGCTCTGACGTCTAGTGTTGTGTTCATATTTATGACTGTTTATTTATGTAGCACCAAGGTCCTGCAAGACAATACATTTCATTTAATTGTATGTTATTGAATGACAATAAAGCTCAACTCGACTTTACATGTAGGTGATCTGGGTACATTTTAGAAGCTGTTTTTATCAATTGTTATAAATTCAGATGTACTACTTTTTCCTCATACACTCAAAAATGATGTTTGCTCTTTGTTAAAACCACTTATTTAAAATGAGCTGAAACAACACAATTCTTGAGTTTTTTGGGGGGACAACTTAATTGTTTTATGTTCAATCCACTTAAATTTGTAAATATAAACAAAGTTAATTTAATTCCTTCATGTTGTCCCAACACAAATCGATTGTGTGGAACCCAGCATTTTTTTACAGTGTACAATATATCAGATAAACTGATAGTAAACAGTAATGACTGAATGGTTTTCTAGACATTACAACTACTTCATATTAATTCCTTCGCACAGTTGTGCATGTTGCTTCTACAGAAGTGATATGGACATCAGAGAAACACAAATTATGATGATGTCATTGATAGGCGACACAATAGAGACAGAAGAGATGGAGATTTCTTCGAATCTACAAATTATTTGAAACGTTCGGTATGATTTGGGTACACACTTAAACAAGAGATACATTTGATGTCAAAATTATTAGCCCTCCTGTGATTTTTGTATTTTTCAAATATTTCCCAAATTATGTTTTTTACATGAGGCATTTTTTACAGTATTTTCTATAATATTATTTCCACTGGAGAAAGTGTTATCTGTTTTCTTTTGGCTTGAATAAAAGCAGTTTATTTTTATTTGTTTTACTATTTTAAGATTAATATTTTTAGCCCTATTAGCTGATTGTCATTCAGAACAAACCACTTTTATACAATGACTTGCCTAATTACCCTAACTTGCCTAATTAACCTAGTTAAGCCTGTCATTGTCACTTTAAGCCGAATACTAGTATCTTGAAAAATATCTAGTAAAATATTATATACTGTCATCATGCAAAGATAAAATAAATCAGTTATTAGAAATGAGTTATTAAAACTATTATGTTAGAAATGTGTTGAAAAAAATCTTCTTTCCGTTAAGCAGAAATTTGGAAATAAAATATACAAGGGGGGATAATAATTCAGGAGGGCTAATTATTCTGACTTCAACTGTATATAACACTTCTATTGGGTTGTAGGTATTTTAGTGTGAAAATCTTAACATATTGTGCCTTTCAAAACTGAAACAGCAGTGGGGCATCAATTTATATATGAAGCTTTTCTGAGAAAAAAGGAAGGTGGGAATAAAAACGCACTTGATAACCTCACCAACAGATATTTGGCATTGAAATAACTAAGCATGCATGCACAGGCACACTAGTCCAGACACTGCAGTGGTAACAATTTGTAGCAGTATAATGAACTGATACAGGGGTCAGGCGTTTGCTGCAGTCTGATTTACTCACACAGACTGCATTTAAAGTGTGTTTATAAGAGAGAAAGACACACAAACATGCAGACACTGGGAGAGTGTCATAATATCATTCAAACCCTATATACAGTTGAAGTCAAAATTATTATTATTTTTTCTTTTTCAAACATTTCCCAAATGATGTTTAACAGAGCAAGAAATGTTTCACAGTATTTCCTATTATATATTTTTTCTTCTGGATAAAGTCTTATTTGTTTTATTTCGGCTAGAATACATTTTTTTATTTAATTTAAAAAAAAAAAACATTTTAAGGTCAATATTATCAGCAATATTTCTTTCGACTGTCTGCAGAACAAACCATCGTTATACAACGACTTGCCTAATTACCCTAACTCGCCTAGTTAACCTAATTACCCTAGTTATGCCTTTAAATGTCACTTTAAGCTGAATACTAGTATCTTGAAAAACAACTAGTAAAATATTATGTGCTGTCATCATGGCAAAGATAAAAGAAATGAGTTATTAGAAATGAGTTGTTAAAAATAATATGTTTAGAAATGTGTTGAAAAAAAAAATCTTCTTTCCATTAAACAGAAATTGGGGTGAAAATATACAGAGGGGCTAATAATTCCAACTCAGGCTCATTCAGAAAACGCAACCCTGTATACATTTCTGGAGGGCGCCAAATACGTCCCAGGAGCTACTTTTTTTTGCAGTTTTTGTTTTCGCAAATCCACCAGAGGCCTCTGTGTACGCTTTTTGAGATTTCAAATTTCTCTCGCGAGTGCCATTTGCACCTGCTCTTCTCGCGTAAATCCACCAGAGGCCGCTGTCGACTGACTGACTGACCGATCGACTGACCCACCCTCCTCCTTCCCTAAACCCAACCGATAGTGTTTTCAAAAGCACCGATTGACCCGCCCACCGCCTTCCCTAAACCCAACCGACAGTTTTTTTAAAAGCAATCCAGACAAAAAAAAATTTTACCAAGATTTTCACCAAGTTTCCAGAATTTACCACATTCTCACCATGTTATTTACTTGCTTTTTTTTTTTTGCCTTTTGTTTTTGTCTTACCTTACCTTTCTGGAACCGTTTTTCGCTGGACCCGAACCCCGTCGTCTCGGTCAATTCTGCTCCATGTCACAAGTCCCCCAACATACACGGCGAGCCACTGGGCAAACTGGTAACAGCGGAAAAGCCGTCCACACGGAGGTAAGCAGTCAACTGGTAAGCGCGAAAAGGAACAGCATCATACCGCCCTGTAGCGTTCGTTTTAACAACGAAATGCAGCCATACGTACTTCTGGATACATAATTCACAATCTCCAGGAATGTATATGGGGCTATGTTTCAGAATGAGCCTGTGTTGCAATTCAGGAGGGCTAATAATTCTGACTTTAACTGTAAATATGCTTTATGTCTTATATTTATGAACAGTAAAATATGGGAAGATCTCAAGAGGAACTGCAGCTCTTTTCAAACCCATCTCTAGTTTCCTGGGGTTATTGTAATTTCAATTTTGTTTGAATTGAACTACGCCTGTTTAAATAACAAATTAACCATATTTGGGGGTATTCGCTGAGAAATCTAATCCTGCCCCGACAGAAGTGTCTGATACTTTCACAGCAACCTCATCTATTGTGTTGAATTCTGTAATGAAAACTAAATTTTGCATTGCATGCAAATCACATTACTGCCTCGTACACCTTACTGACAAATCAAAATGGTTGGTGGTTCATTTGCTGCTGACATCCCATCTGACATGGAAATGAAATTAATACAGAAAGCCCAATCATAAGACACTGCATACATGTTAGCAGCCAAGCATTAGACAGTCACACTGATCCTAATCCCTCTCACATAAAATAAAAGGATGGATGAATAAAATAACTAAATACTGTAGCATGCAAACAACAGAATCTACAAGTTATTAATCTACAAAAATTACTTGGCATATTTAGAACAACAAACATTTGCTGACATATTACAGGTTTTCTCAGTGGCTTTGGTACATTTCTCAGATCATAATTGAAATTCTCAAAACTGCCTCTTCAATCTTCACATCATTGGGCTCTATTTGAACAATCTAGGCGCAAAGTCTAAAGCACAGTGCAAAAGCATTAAGGGCATGTCCGAATCCACTTTCGCTATTTTAAGGACAGAAAAATAAGGTTTGCGCCCCGGCGCATGGTCTAACAGGGTTGTGCTTATTCTCTTAATGAGTTATGGGTGTGTTTTGAGCATAACGTGCATTAAACTAATCAGAGTCTCATCTCCCATTCCCTTTAAGAGTCAGTTGCGTCGCGCTATGGCACATTTGCTATTTACATGGCGAACTTTGCAAGTGGAAAAGCTGAACGCTTCACTAGTGAAAAAAACAGTTAAACAGACCATCTCCAGCGCGAGGATAAAGAATGAGCCTACTTCATTAGGCCTCTTTACTTTCTCTTTACTTTACTCCTTTACTTCCGTGGATAAGGAAACGGTGTTGTACGCACTCCACTGAAGACATCCATTAGTCTACATATTTAATTTTGTTTGTTAAGCGCAAAGATTTGTTTTAAAACTATTTCTAAATTCAGTTCTAATTTCCAGCAAACGAATAAATAAACAATAATAATGAAGTGTGGTCAAAAACTGAGTTACATCCAAACACACGTCCTATTCCCATATGGTGATGCATACTCTCCAAAACCTGACAGGTGAACAAATCTAAACAAATATAAATATGCATATAATAAATAATACTAATAATAACATTATACAAATGCAAATTGTCATGAATAAACTGAAAAAAGCCCAGCCGAGATGAAGAAGGCATGGAGGCAGTGGTTTTTATATTTATGTTGAAAATAATAATTTTTGTATTGATGAGTGGTGCTGTGTACAAAAGTTGAACTTATTGTAACTTCTTGACACACATCATCTAAAATATATAATATAATAATATAATTATAATGCTGGGTTCCACAC
>CAIGQV010018227.1:7669348-7727328 GCA_903798115.1 Danio jaintianensis
AGATAGATAGATAGATAGATAGATAGATAGATAGATAGATAGATAGACAGACAGACAGATAGACAGATGGATAGATAGATGTTGTCCTGCTGACCTGTTACCTGACTCTCTCTGACATCATTAATGAACACAACGCTACAGTGCATATGAAATGTGTTTGTGTGTGAGTGGAGTCTGTCATCTATACGCTCTACTTCTCCTCCTCTAGTCCTCTGGAGAGCAGAAGTTGCTCACACACAGCTGTGTCTGCAGTGTGTCCTGCAATGTAATGCCGCTCAGCTGAGTGTGTGGGGGGGGGGGAGTTGGCTGATGTTGATTTGCATGCATCTTCATGAGCGCAGTAATGCAATCACAACTTCTCAGGTGCACATTAACATCAGCTGCTCCAGCACTGACACTGTTGTCCACCTCTTTCTACCATCTGTCATATGACCATCTCTGGCGTCAAGGCCTCACTAAACACACACACACACACACACACACACACACACACACACACACACACACACACACCACTGCACACATGGCTGTGCCGCAGATTGACAGTTCATATGTGTGCGTTTGCATTTATCTGTGAGTGTGTGCGCACACGTGTGTTTGATCATCTGTGTGTATCCAGCAGCAGAGGTCAGGACAACAAATGAAACAATGTCAGTGCACAGGCAGATTACGGCCTCATGTGAGCAGGAGATGGCGCAGTCCAGCAGCTAAATGACACGCTCAGGAAACCGCAATTTCACAGAACCATAATGAAAAAAGGCCAACCATGAACTGTGTTGGCCAGGACGAACTGAAAGAGAAATCATTGACACTTAAAGGTATAGTTCACCCAAAAATTAAATGTACCTCATTTATTCCCCCTCATGTGGTTTTAAATCTTTAAGAGTTTCTTTCTTCTTTTGAAGATATTTTGAAGAATGCTAGTTACTGGCACTCATTGACTTCCATAGTAGGAAAAAAATTACTATGGTAGTCAATGGGTGCCAGCTACAGTTCCAGCATTTTTCAAAATATCTTCAGATGAAAGCAACTCAAATGAGTTTTGAAAGGAGAGTAAATGTTTTGTTTTTTTGTGAACTATTCAGAGAATATGTCTGAACCAAAATCTCTCAAATACTGCTTCATATGTCAAACATCAATGTACCACACCAGACTATTACAGCCCATAGCAACTGCTGGCTAGTTCATAAAATAAATAATTCTTTTGAACTAACTTGCTTTAATGTTTCAGTTGAACTGACTCAAATATTGTAGCATTTGCAACTTATGTTTTGATGCAATTCTGTACTGAAATGTGCCAAGGATTAAAATTATATAAATAAATCAAATTTCACACAGACAGACCTTTACAGTCTGTAATGTACAATCTTAACATTAGTTTTATTGACATCTGTTGGCATGATCAGATGTTTTTTTTTTTTTAAATAAGGAAATAAAAAAAAAAAAAAGGTCCAGAAACTTCCATTGGACCACTTGTGGTGGACTGGCCTAACCTTAACCCTAACCCTAATATAATCCTATTTTTTTTTACCTCTAATTGAGCAATTAAAGACACACATCTTCCCTCCATTTATGTCTCATAAATCTCAGAACATTCATTCATTCATTCATTTTCCTTCGACTTAGTCCCTTTATTCATCAGGGGTCGCCACAGCGGAATGAACTGCCAACTTATCCAGCATATGTTTTTACACAGCAGATGCCCTTCCAGCTGCAACCCAGTACTGGAAAAACAATCTCAGAACAACTGAATAAAAATAGAATAGAAAAAAGTAACACCAAGTTATTAAGAACTTTTTATAAGGATAATTTGTATCCATCAAAACAAATCACACTCTTACTACACAAATTAAACACAAAATGTGAGGTCCATCTGAGAACGTTTTGTTCATTTGTTCTGTCTTTCTAGCGAGTATAGTAGCCATTTAGTGAAATGCAGACATGAAATGTATTGCTTTTTCCTCGCACACATCTAATTTACAGATATTTTATATTTTTTCATTTTTTGTTTAGTGGTAAAAAGTAGTTTTCTTTTGACCAAACATCTAGACATTGCCCAAACTGCTTAATACTGTTTAGATTAATAATATAAATATGTCCTGTGCTTTAATCTCAATAATGAAAAAAAATAATTGTTATGATTATTGATTATGAAGGATATTCTTCATTCAAATACAGTATATATATACTACAGTATATATCCATTTCTCCGTGAAAATAGACATATTTTGGTGCATTTAAAGGTGTCGCAATTACTAACTACAAAATTTCAACAAAATTTAAGTGAAGTTTTATAAACTAATTTCGAGAGGAGCATGTGATATGATTGATCGCGGCTGGTCTCTCATCCGTAATCAGCCATAATCCAATCAGATTGATCCAAGCCTTCAATAGATCGATTTCACCCTACTGTGTATCTTCATTTTGTAAGAATCCCCCCTTCCACCCCATCTCCTCCTTTTCCTCCTTTACCAGGGGGAGCTCTCGAGACCTATCTGATCTCGGACCGCCTTACATGCTAATTGACCAGGCGGGAGCCCTGGACTCAGTTATCTCCGAGTTCAGGGTTCTCTCCTGAGACAGCATGCCAAACATGCTGATAGCGTCAAGCAATACCTAAGTGTGAACTTTTGAATCATTTTTACAGTTCTCTTGATTTTTCCTCTTTATTAACATTTTCTTTAGTTATTATTTTTCTCTAATATATTCATTGAGTATATTCATTTTTGCACTGTGATCTTAAATGATTTAGTTAAAGTAGTTTCAGTTTAGTTCCAGGACTTTGGTATCAACTAATATAGCATATATAAAAAAACATCTTACTGTATAACATCCTATAAAAAGTATTAACTAGAGAGACAGACCTGTAAGGGGAGTACTCATTTATACTGGGTACTGTACATGTAACACAGAAGTTGTCATTTGCCTTGACAGCAATAAAACAACACACACATTCAGAATAAAATAATGAGAATTATGAAAACTCATCGTGTCATCGTTCAAGCACTAATCTGAATATTGATACGCATATGTCCTCTGAGTACTTATGGTGGTTACACAGTCCTCAGTATAAATCAAATTTTTTTCCATTATATGCAAAAAAAAAGATCAGCCATGAATATTCTGCATAATGGCATAAGAGTGAACAGATGATGACAGAATTTACATTTTTGGTCGACCGAACCCTTTAATAAGCACTATAATGTGGATTATTCATTGATTAGGACTTTTTCATTTCAATTGCTACGGTAATACGGTCGCACGGGGGTGACGCTGTCAGACGTGTGGTTTTATCGAAAGAAAATCCTCTCGTCTAATTGAATGGAATGGAGGATTCAAACCGACATGATGATGCTGAAATTGGTACGAAGCCAACATTGATTTTCATTTATTGCGCTGATGGCTCATTTTGATTTAGGCCATAACTCTGACTTCTCCTGAAGAGATGAGAGGAGATGTCGTTCGGTGAGGCCAGACGGGCCAAAAAACAGCAGCATTAACATGATGAGAGGGGAGTTGATTGGACTGGCTGGTAATTGTGGCGCATTACGGTGTGTTTATGAGAAGTGTTGTTGATCTGTGAAGAGCAAGAGGAGGAGGTTACGGTCATGTAAACGCTTCTCATGATTACCTCCATCATCATCATCAATGTCATCGTCTGTACAGCTCAATGAGACCAAAATACTTTCGGTATTTCAGAAAGCATCAGACAGCACATGTGAGTAGCTAATAACCGCTTGCTATATACAAAAAAACACACACACAAACTCCCCCACAGGGCAATCAGTGGCTCAAAAGGGATAGTTCACAAAAAATTGGAAATCTACTGTTTATTTAATCTACAGCCTTGGTAAATTGTTGATGCTGTGGATTAAAAGGTAATAATTATGTAAATTATCACAATTCGAGGGAGACACGGTGGCTCAGTTGTTAGGACTGTCACCTCACAGCAAGAAGGTCGCTGGTTTGAGTCCCGGCTGGGTCAGTTGGCATTTCTGTGTGGAGTTTGCATGTTCTCCGCGTGTTTGCGTGGTTTTGGCTGTAGTGTATGCGTGTTAATGTGAGAGTGTTTGGGTGTTTCCCAGTACTGGGTTGCAGCTGGAAGGGCATCTGCTGTGTAAACCATATGCTGGATAAGTTGGCGGTTCATTCCGCTGTGGCGACCCCTGATGAATAAAGAGACTAAGCCGAAGGACAATGAATGAATAATCACAATTCATGCTATTAACTACTGGCTTATTACCTGCTTATTATTAACCCTCTGAGGTCACCAGATCACGGTGTCTCTTTTTTCTTATCAATGCCAAAGACACTAAGAATACTCTGTTGATTTTTGTCACACAAATAAGTGTTATATACCATTCGAAGCTGTTAGGTGTCCACTTTTTTTGTGTACACTCGCAATAACAACAAAAGTGTGTGCTTTTGTGAAAACAAGACACACAGACATGAGACATATATCTATAGAAAAACTTGAAGTGTCTACTTTTAAATAAAGTAATCAGTATGAAACCAACACTATGTCTAGTTTCTCAATCTGAGCTATTTATTTTTAATGCGACCACGCCCACGAGTTACTTTTTTATTACAATAGTCCACATGAGACGTGCACAATATTATCTGTTCATTAGCAGTTATAAAGTATGATCCTATTCTGCATCCCTAATCCTACCCAAAACCTAAACCCAACTTCTACCTACTAACTAATAATAAAGTAGTAGTTTATTAAGCTCGTAGTGTTACGTTCTAAAAATAACCCGCAATAGGCGAAATCCGTGAAGTAGTCAGCTATATTTTTTACAATTATTATAGATGTTTTAAGGCTGTAAAAAAGTCTCAAAGTTCAAACTTTCTTAGAAAAATAAGTCCATTATTATGAAACCAAGGATCAAAACCTATTGTCGGGCACAAACATTCATCGCTGCCAGCAAAAGGTTCATAAAGCTTTTTAGCATTTGTGTGGATAATGTTGGCATCAGCGTAATGTTCTTTTTCGTGCAGTCACTGATCCACAAAGCTAACGCAGACTCCATCCTTAAGGGGGTCGCACACGGGATGCGCCGCGCACATGACAGTTTAAGGTAACACACACCGGATGCGCACAATCACATGTTATTTAAAATGAAATTATTTAGATGGCCCTCTGTGGCGCGGCAGAAATATGAACAGTGTCTTGAGTCGTAGCTGGGCACCGCAGACAGCCACCGACTTGCAGCACCGGTGTGCATACCCTAATATAAACCTTTGTTTACAATTCTAAAATGCATGGCGCTGTGTGGCGTGGCGCATCCGATGTGCGACCCCCTTTACGATGGTCTTGCTGCAGACAGATACAACCCTTTTTGCATCCTTGTTGGAACTCACACTGCTAGCGATCGAAGATTTATGCTAATTTGGCAAGCTGAACGCATTCTGTACTGTACAGGAGGCAAGGACGAGATTGATTGACAATGGTCTACAGCCAATCAGGATGCAGAACACAATGCGCTGTAAAAAAAAAAAAAAAAGACCGCGAAAGGTGAACCGCGTTATAACTAACCCAAACTAAAGTGTTACCAGATTTAGCGTTCTCAATATAACATTAGAATTAACAGGTATTAAAGAAATAGTTCCTCCAAAAAATGAAAATTCTGTCATCATTTACTCTGCAAACCTGTAATCGTTAACTTCCATAGTTTTTGTTTTTCCTAGAATGAAAGTCAATGGTTACAGGTTTTCAGCTTTCATCAAAACATCTTTTTTTGTGTTTAACAGAAAAAAGAAACTCATAAAAGTTTGAAACCACTAGACTGTGGAGGGTGAGAAAATAATGAGTAAATGTTAATTTTTGGGTGAAATGTCCCTTTAATTTAGTGTTGACTGAATTTGACTTTCAAAATGTCAGTAGAAATTGGCATGCATTTTAGAAATCATCAAATACATGACTGAAGAAAATATGTTTTTTTTGGGTGACACATCCCATCAATTTCATGTCTAATTTAAGAGACCGGTCCAACTAAAAAGCATATTTAAATATTTCTATTGATATCATAATCTTCCTAAACCCAAACGTGTAATCACTGTTTGCAATGTGCGACATGCGAAAAATGACACTGAGGATGTCTAATCTGAGAGACACTGGCACAAATAAACAAATCCCAATTATTTAGATCTGTTAAATATAATGATTTTGTCCTTCGTTCTTTCTGTCCTTTACAATTTTGCCACAGCAATCTCCATAAAAAGACATAAAAAGCTCCATCATGTAATCACTGATCAATCCAGCGCTGTAATCACATTGATGATGTCTAATTTCAGACCAGTACAGCCAAAAAATCATAATTATTTAAACGGATAGTTCACACAACATAAAAAAATCTGCCATCATTTACTCAGCCTTCACTTGTTTCACTATTGACTTCCTTTCTTCTGTTGAACACAAAAGAAAATATTTAGAAAAATCCTGGTAGCTGGAACCTATTGACTTCCATAGTATTTTTCCTACTATTCTGAAGTCAGATCTGAGTTTCAGTAGTCATGTCAAAGCAGTAACTAAATCAGCATACTATCATCTCAAAAACAGTGCAAGAATTAGATGCTTTGTTTCCATTGAGGACTTGTTCATGCTTTTATCACCAGCAGGATGGATTACTGTAAGACCTTCCCAAAGAGACAGTCAGACAGTCGCAGCTCATCCAAAATGCTGCTGCCAGGATTCTGACTATAACCAGAAAATCAAAGCACATCACACCTGTCCTCAGGTGGCTCCCAGTTACATTCAGAATAGATTTTAAAGTATTATTACATGTCTATAAATCACTAAATGGCCTAGGACCTCAATACATTACAGATATGCTCACTGAATACAATCACTCAGATCATTAGGATCAAGTAAATTAGAAATTCCAAGAGTTCAGTCAAAGCAGGGTAAATCCGTCTTCAGCTACGGTGCCCCCCGCTGCTGGAATCAGCTTCCAGAAATGATCAGATGTGTTCCAACATTAGGCACATTCAAATCAAGACTGAAAACACATCTGTTTAGCTGTGCCTTTACTGAATGAGCACTGTGCTATGGCCGACAGATCGCATTATTATGTCATTCTTTTCGTTGTCATTCCCTTAAAACATGTTTTTAACACATTTTTATCTGTTTTTAATCATTTTTTTCTGTTGTTTTTATTTTCTTATACTTGTTTCTTTTATTCCTGTTTACGTAAAGCACTTTGAATTACCATTGTGCATGAAATGTGCTATATAAATAAACTTGCCTTGCCTTGCCTTACTATGGATGTCAATAGATGCCAGCAACCAACATTCTTCAAAATATCTTCTTTTGTGTTCAGTTGAAGAAAGAAACTCATAAAGATTTAAAACTACGTAATGAAAAATATACGGAGCACTTTTCAGCATTTTGTGATTGACGTATTTATTTATTTTTTATGCCACCGTTTATTTATGCTTATGAGTTGCATTATGAGACCTTGATCTTTCTTCCAACAACTTTTAACCTTGAAAAGTTCAAAAAAGTGACATTTTTTTAATAGTTATAAGTGATATATTGTCTGGGTTGGTGTGTTATATTACGTTACAAAGACCTGCCAGTACATTTTCTGCTATTTTAAAGAATTATTTCTCTATATATTACATTTTATTATTTCAAACTACAAAAAATATCAATAAAAGTAACTTTGTTAAATTGTAGAGTTGAATTTTCAACATCAAAAGTCGACAGAGCAGAGATCAACATCCCATAATGCAATTCACAACCGTAAATAAACAGAAAACACTTGTGAATCACAAAAAACAGAAACTTTTAATTAACAGATATTTTTTACAACGTACATGAGGGAAAATAAATGGTGAGGAAATCTATTAACATCAAAGATTTCTTCCTAAACAAAACAAAAAATAAAAAGTTGCCACAGCAATCTCCATTAACCTAAGAAAATCCCCATCTTCTAACCACTGATTGGTCCAGTGCTGCAAAACAGTAAAGCATCTCAGCCAATCACTGAAATGCATGTTAATACCAGCTAGAAACTGGGCTTCAAATATGACAGCTATAAAGCAGATCAGCCAGATGCACTCTGGGCAAAAAAAAACACTCTTCTTACCTTAGTGTGAAGTTTGGACAGCTGTTTTTCATCCAGGTGGGCCTGTGTGTACACTCGCCTCTTGTAGCGGAACTGCCAAAACAAATAACACGGCACGGATTAGCTAATAAAATCACAATCGTAGTCCTCGCAGTGGTTGTACAGTGTTTGCTGAAGTGACAGAAGAGTGCTGGAGTGTGAACCGCTGTAATCATAACTGTGAGTGGATGAAACATCTGCACATCTACATTACAGCTGCGCTCGGGATCACAGAACTGGCTGCGAATCAACAAAATGCATATTCAGTCAAAACAGACAGCGAACAGAATGGAAATAGAACAGCAGGAGATTCTGGAAAAGAAAAAATGACAATAATGTAGCAGCATAAAGAGGTTTTTGTTTGAGGATAAGTGACAAAAGAGAATCCAATCAGATTTTTGAACAGGAAATGAATGATCCCTATGAACTTAATTAAGGAAGTTGTTCAGATGATACAGATCCTGAAAAGGGCCAAGTTTACACAAAAATAAACAAGATTTATCAATGAACTAAATTGTAATCTGGTTGAAAATGACTTCAGTAGAATATATTCACATTAAACACTACTTTAATGGAAATTTCTGGTAAAGAGACAATTATATTAGCAAAAAAATAATAATAATAAAAGAAAAAGCAACTGATGAAGGAGTCTAATTTTCTTTTTTCATTATATATATATATCTAAAAAAAAAAGTTGCGCACTTAAAATTAAAACAACAAATCTCACAAGATGCTGTGCACTAATACGGAACATTTAAAATTGAGTGAAATCGCATGTTAAAGTAAATTAAGGATTAACCTGTTACAATGGAAGGGCGACGCGGTGGCGCAGTGGGTAGCACGTTCGCCTCACAGCAAGAAGGTCGCTGGTTCGAGCCTCGGCTGGGTCAGTTGGCATTTCTGTGTGGAGTTTGCATGTTCTCCCCGTGTTCGCGTGGGTTTCCTCCGGGTGCTCCGGTTTCCCCCACAAGTCCAAAGACATGCGTTATAGGTGAACTGGGTAAGCTAAAATTGTCCGTAGTGTATGTGTGTGAATGAGTGTGTATGAATGTTTCCCAGTGATGGGTTGCAGCTGGAAGGGCATCCGCTGCGTAAAACATATGCTGGATAAGTTGGCGGTTCATCCCGCTGTGGCGACCCCAGATTAATAAAGGGACTAAGCCGAAAAGAAAATGAATGAATGAATGTTACAATGGTGGAATTTAAGGTAAAGTCATTCATTCATTTTACTTCGGCTTAGTCTTTTTATTTATCAGGGGTCGCCACAGCGGAATGAACCGCCAACTTATCCAGCATATGTTTTACACAGCGGATGCCCTTCCAGCCGCAACCCAGTACTGGGAAACATCCATACACATTCATTCACACACATACACTATGGCCAATTTAGTTTATTCAATTCACCTATAGCGCACATCTTTGGACTGTGGGGGAAACCGAAGCACCCGGAGGAAACCCACGCCAACATGGGGAGAACATGCAAACTCCAGACACAACTGACCCAGCCGGGACTCGAACCAGTGACCTTCTTGCTGTGAGGCGACAGTGCTAACCACTGAGCCACCGCGTCGCCCTTAAGGTAAAGTGGCAATAAAAAAAAAAAAGACTGATATAATAAAACTGGTTCTTTATCTCACCACTGGTTGAGTCACAAGTTTGCATGTCAGAATAATAACAGAAATAACAAGCTATATATATATATGTATAATTTTTTTAATGAATTATATATTAATGTATGTGAATTGTGAAATTTAAATTATGTATTGTATGTAGTGTTGTCACGATACTGGAATTTGATACCAATCGGTGCTGAATTTAAAAAAAACGTCCATTTCCCGCTAACATTTGAGCGCTGTTGAGCGCCATTTTAAACAGCGCTGATTTGCCATTGTGTTCACGTGCTCAACAGAAATGAGTGTGATTGGCCGTGAAGGTCATCGGTTCACCGAACTCACCGCTGTTTACTGAGTGCAACCACAGATACAGGGACACTAGAGCGTTTTAAAGCCGCAAAGATCAGCTGGTCTGTTTATAAGCTGGCAAACGAGCAATTTTTCCGATGATGAATCGACTGATCTTCGCGGCTTTAAAACGCTCCAGTGTCCCTGTATCTGTGCTTACACTCAGTAAACAGCGGTGAGTTCAGTGAACTGATGACCTTCATGGCCAATCACAGTCCTTTCTGTTGAGCACGTGAACACAATGGCAAATCAGGGCTGTTTAAGAACGCGCTCAACAGCGCTCAAATGTTAGCAGGAAACGGACGTTTTTAAAATTTCAGTACCAATTGGTATCGAATTCCAGTATCGTGACAACACTAATTGCATTGTTTTATGTATTTTTTTTTATTGTATAGTATTTTAAATTGTTTCCATGTGAATTATACTGCGATAAAAAAAAATCTAATAAATAAATAGAAAATACATAAGCAATATGATGAAAGTCCCACAGTGCCAAAGTTATTTTTTACCCATCGGGAAGTCAATCAAACTTAAACGTGTACAGTACAGCAGTGGTCCTCAACCACCGGTTCGTGGATCAATTGGTACCGGGCCGCACAAAAAATTATTAATTATTTTCGTTTTATTTAGAATCTGAACGATCTTTTATTTTGAAAAATTAGCGTATTTAGTACTTACACTGCAGTGCTTTGTAATTTTCTCCATAAATAAAACTTGCAGCAATGATTTGTCAGCTTGTCATCCTCTGAGAAAACGGTTGATGGTCGCCTAGCAACCTACGAACCACCCCCCCCCCCCCCCCACTACTCTACAAAATTATAAACATTTAATACCCATGTTACCAGTATTGTAGTTTTAATTAATAATGCTATAGCTTAATTCTGTTGTGTGATTTTGTGATGTGTCTATATAGTCTGTATTCATTTATTTAACTTTCTAAGTGTGGTGTTATATTTGCAAATATTTGCCTTATATATAAGGCAATTACTTATATATAGCTTATATATAGCTTATACACTTACTGGCCACTTTATTAGATACACCTTACTAGTACCGGGTTGGACCCACTTTTGTCTTCAGAACTGCCTTAATCCTTTGTGGCATAGATTTAACAAGGTACTCAGAGATTTTGGTCCATATTGACATGATAGCATCACGCAATTGCTGCAGATTTGTCGGCTGCACATTCATGATGCGAATCTCCCGTTCCACCACATCCCAAAGGTGCTCTATTGGATTGCGTTCTGGTGACTGTGGAGGCCATTTGAGTACAGTGAACTCATTGTCATGTTCAAGAAACCAGTCTGAGATGATTCGCGCGTTATCCTGCTGGAAGTAGCCATCAGAATATGGCTACACTGTGGTCACAAAGGGATGGACATGGTCAGCTACAATACCCAGGTAGGCTGTGGCGTTGACACGATGCTCAATTGCCACTAATGGGCCTAAAGCATGCCAAGAAAATATCCGCCACACCATTACACCACCACCAGCCTGAACCGTTGATACAAGGCAGGATGGATCCATGCTTTCATGGTGTTGATGCCAAATTCTGACCCTACCATCCGAATATCACAGCAGAAATCGAGACTCATCAGACCAGGCAACATTTTTGTAATCTTCTATTGTCCAATTTTGGTGAGTCTGTGCGAATTGTAGCCTCAATTTCCTGTTCTTAGCTGACAGGAGTGGCACCTGGTGTGGTCCTCTGCTGCTGTAGCCCATCTGCCTCAAGGTTGGACGTGTTGTGTGTTCAGAGATGCTCTTCTGCATACCTCGGTTGTAGCGAGTGGTTATTTGAGTTACTGTTGCCTTTCTATCAGCTGGAACCAGTCTGGCCATTCTCCTCTGACCTCTGGCATCAACAAGGCATTTGTGCCCACAGAACTGCGGCTCACTGGATATTTTTTCTTTTTCTGACGTTCTCTGTAAACCCTAGAGATGGTTGTGCGTGAAAATCCCAGTAGATCAGCAGTTTCTTAAATACTCAGACCAGCCCGTCTGGTATTAACAACCATTTAAAGTAATTTAAATCACCTTTCTTCCCCATTCTGATGCTTAGTTTGATCTGCAGCAGATCGTCTTGACCATGTCTACATGCCTAAATGCATTGAGTTGCTGCCATGTGATTGGCTGATTAGAAATTTGCGTTAACGAGCAGTTGGACTGGTGTACTTAATAAAGTGAGTGTCTATATTTCAAGTAAGATAAATTATTTTAGTTTTATGGTTTTACTAGTTTAACCCCAAAAATAGTTGCCCAGTACATTAACAGAGGTGAGCTACAGAACTGGACACCTGGATTTTAGTGAATTATGAATTCAATTTCTGTCGGTCAAACAGATGAATTAAACTTGACAGTTTTCATTTTTATATGAACAATCCCTTTAAATACCAAAAGAACTGATGGCACAAAACAACCTTTCCTTCACTTATGAGGTGGAAATGCAGAAACCAGCCTTTCAACAATGGCAACAACAACAACGAGTTTAAGAAACTCTGAGGTGGACTAAAAACTCAAAGTAATGTATCGCTGTCAAACTCAAGGCCATTAACAAAAGCCTCAGGAACAACTGAGCCAAGATGTCACGATCAAACAGAAAACAAGTCAAAAGCTCACAAACAATGAGAGCGAAGAGATCTTAGAGACTCTGAACTCACCACAGGATCCCGCTGCTGTGCCACGTGTCTCTCTGGCTGTGGGCATTGAGTGTACAAGCGAGCCGACACTATAATTCTCAACACTACCCAGAATCCCTCAGCCCTACACCTCAGCGCCATCAATCCCAAAGCACGACACCAACTACAACCCAAAAACGTACCACCAAGTGAACGCTGTACACAAAACCCACGTGCCCGTGAAGAGGGCGGGGCTTCAAGAATGCCCACAGCTGTAATTCACTCCTCTATTAAGATCTGCCCATTCACATCTCTTGCTCACTGTTGGTCTGATTTACCCCCCTACATCATTTAAACACACACACACACACACACACACACACTGTTCAGTTGGGTTTGTCAGGCCAGCGTGTGGTGGATTTATAGACCCGCTGGTGTGTCGATGGAGCTTCTGCTGTGCGGTGATGAACACTTTGAGCTGTATGAAGCGTGCCAGTGCTTAGCCAGGAGCAATGAGAGCGCAATACATGACCGTGGACTGTTCACGTGCAGCCGGATGCTTTGGGAGATGATGAAACGCACGCACAAACGCAACGCCTCTACTTCGGCTTTCTCTCACACACACGTGGTTTACCGCTCACGTTTGACAGAGTCCAAATTGAGTAAGTTCTACTTTTTGCCATTTACTACTTAAGCCTTCTTGTTGTCTTCGAATTCTGCATACACTGTTCGCCCTTTGGGTCAAAAATGAGCCGCCTTCACTATATCTCTATAATAAAGCAGCTAAATTTAGTTTCAATCCTCAAATCTATTTGGCATGAAGAAACAACCTCATCTTCGTCACACACCTGTTAATGTTTAGGTTTTCCCTCATCAGTCTGGATACGTAGTTTGAACAAACAGCAACCATAGTTTTTCTGAGTGTGCATGTGTGTGAGTAACTTTTGTGGTGTAAAAATGGTTTTATACGTAGCTGGCGGTTCAAAATTGGCCTGAAACACAACTGTTGTACTCTAATTATGTACAGCCTTCATGAAAATATGACAATTATTCAGGGTTTTTTCTAATGTTGGGGTTATTTAAGAACAAATCAACAAACTTCAAGAAAAAAAAAAATAAACATTGTTAAGGTTTGTTTTCTGATGGTGTCTGGGTCATTTTTGATCTGTACATCAACAGAAGGGGTTAATAAAGGTAATGCTTGTGGTTTTTGTGGTTTTTTTATGTTCTAACTTGCAGCTTCATCTGATATATTGGTTTCTATTTCATGTTGTGTAGCCCCACCCACAGAACACTCTTACTGGTCCAAAAACTTCAAAAAAATGGAATGACAGACAGATAGAATAGACAATAGAATGAAAGCAACATAGGCTCATTCTGAAAACGTAGCCCTATATACATTTCTGAAGATCGCGAATTATGTAGCCAGTGGAACGTATGGCTACATTTAGTCTTTAAAACGAACGATACGGGGTAGTATAATGCCGTTCCTTTTCGCGCTTACCAGCTGACTGCTTACCTCCATGTGGACGGCTTTTTGAGTGTAACCAGTTTGTCCAGTGGCTCGCCGTGTACGTAGGAAAATTTGAGATGCAGAGCGGAGTTGAACGTGACGACGGGGTTTGAGTCCAGCGAAGAACGGTTCCGGAAAGCAGGTAAGACAAAAAAAAAGCCAAAAAAATAAAATAAACAAGTAAATAACATGGTGACAATGTGGAAAAACTTGAAATCGTGATAAAAATCAGGCGGCTATGAGGGCTTTTCTTTTTCTGGATTTCTTTTGAAAACACTGTCGGTTGGGTTTAGGGAAATAGGTGGGTGCTGGTCAATCGGTTTTTTGAAAACACTATTGGTTGGGTTTAGGGAAGGAGGAGGGTGGGTCAGTCGATCGGTCACAGTCAGTCGACAGCAGCCTCTAGCGGATTTGCGAAAACAAAAACTGCAAAAAAAGTAGCTCCTGGGGCGTATTTGGTGCTCTGCAGAAATGTATATAGGGGTCCGTAATCAGAACAACATAGAATGAACGACGGACGGACTGACAGACGGACAGATAGATAGATATTTTTATGCTAATTTTAAACATTTATCCACATCTTGGTGTTTCCATTAAGCATTTTTGATGTGATATTCCAAAATGCATATAAAAACTGGTGAATGGAAACATATATAGAGGATATAGTTTAATTCAATTCAATTCATGTTTATTTATATAGCGCTTTTCACAATGTAGATTGTGTCAAAGCAGCTTAACATAGTTCTAGTATATAGTATAGAGGATTTGTAGGTTATTTAAGCCTATAACAGAGACAAAAATATTTGGAAGCTAATATAGATGCGTGTCTTTGACTGATGGCAAACAGATCGAGATTATAAATCCTGCTTGTCATGGTTAATGGCACTTAAGAGACGTTCATAATAAATTCAGTACTGCTCCAAATTCAGCAGAAAATGTCTAACTGCATAAAGGCAATGATTTCTTTCTGTCATTTAGCTGCTTTTGGCCATTTTTCAGAAGCCGACTCTTGTTTGCTCGCTCTCTCAAATGCTGTTTTCTTCACTGCTCCCAAAAGTCAAAATTGGATTGATAAATCAGGTGAAATGATGATCAGAGTATTCCTGACCGCACAGGATGACAGAATCGGAAGGAACAACGGAGATATACTGTACTCAAGACGGCAAGATGCCAAAATGAGATCTGCTGAACACACTGTTAGCAAGCCAAGCTTTTATTTTACTGTTGCGTATGTTGAGTGTCAAAGCCAGGGTGTGAATTATGGTGAGATTTGGGGGGGTATTACCCTCCAAGAAAGGTTTGAACCATTTAATATTCTCAAATTTATATCCATAGATCAATATGCATAATGTACAGTTTCTTGCAGAGGCCAACTCTCATGTTTCATTAATGTATTATCAGGAGTCATGGGTTAGTGTTAGTGTTAATTTAGTGTTGCTAGCATGTTTGATTTTTTTTACTCTTAAAGCACTGCTAGCTCTTGACGGTATTTTCTGAATCATCAAATTTCACAGTTTCAGCAATACATCATCTTTAAAGGGAGAGCTCACCGAAATCTCAGTCATCATTTACTCACCCTTCACTTGTTCAAAACATATTCGAGTTTCTTTCTTCTGTTGAACACAAAATAAGATATTTTGAAATATGATGGTTGTTGATGAACTATGGAAGTCAATGGGTGCCAGCAATCAGCATTCTTCAAAATATCTTCTTTTGTGTTCAACTGAAGAGAGAAAGCATAAAGGTTTAAAACAACATGAGAAGAATTAAATGATGAGGTGGTTTTCATTTTTGGGTGAACTATCCTACTAATGTTCAATAGAAGAAACAGCATCTTGGATGTGTTAAAGTTGAGTAAATAAAAATAATATATTTTCATTTATGAGTGAACTACACTTTCAGTATACAAACAAAACTTGTAAAGTGTTGTCAGTATTTTATGACCTCATAACTGGTTTGAAACCAATGCATCTGATTTGCACATAAAAAAGTGTTTAATAACCACTAAAGGGTCATGAAACTCCCCTCTTTCAGTTTCAATAAATGCTACATGATAAGCGTGGAGCGCTGTGAGCAAAAGGAGGAGTGGGCGTGGCCGGCTAAGCAGGTGGAAAAAAAAAAGAGGGGGGTGAACAACTGTCAGTTGGCTCAACAACTCAGACAAAAAAAAAAAATCTGACACAAAACGTGAGAAGATGCATTATTTTATAGTTTACAAAGTTAAAATGCTAAGAAATAAACAGTAAGTAATTTAGGGTGTTTACACACCTGCCTTATTTAGTTCGGTTGAATCACACTAGAGTTCATTTTCCCTCTTGGTGCGGTTCGTTTGGGCAGGTGTGAATGTAACAGTCGCACTCGAGTGCGCACCAAAAGCAGACCAAAAAAGTGTACCGAGACCTCCTTGAAGAGGTGGACTCAGAACGCTTTCAAATGAACCCTGAAGTGGTTCGTTTGTGTTGAGAACATGATCCAAACTAGAACAGACCCAACCGCAAAAAGTACTGCGCCTTGTTGGACTAATCCAGCTGGCGTAGTCCGATACGCTGTGCATTATGGGATGTGGAGGAAAAATATTTGTTGACAGCGCTTTACCAACACTTTTAAACAGAGAGAGAGAGAGAGAGGGAAAAACATTACCTGATGGATCATTGGTAATATTTCCGGAAAATTACCATGTCGCAGTTTAGCAAAATTAATTCATGCCTCCTCCTGAAGTGACTTGCGATGCGCCTTCGCCGTTTGCAATGCATTAAAACATTGTTTTCCAGCCGCAGCCGCGCTTCATTCTCGAAATGTATAGTTTGTCTAAAGTGATGTATACAAACTTTATAGTATACTATGACCAGGGATACAATCATCCAGCGCAGTCTTCCCTCCATAGTAAAAAGCGACATTTTGTGTCTGCCGGTTTATTTACCTGCGGGAGTTCTATTGACATTTTCCCGCACGTTAACTCTGACCAATCGAAAAGCAGTTTAGGAAATACGTTCAGTAACATCTGGTCAATGAGTGATGTGGATTTTGTCACATGACTGCATTTTGTTTATTTTCAACTGGTTCAGCACAGATGTGAAAGCATCCTTAATGCCCTGTTACATATACGATAGGCTATTCGTTATTTCATTTAATATATAACCACAATTTGTTATATCATAATAAAGATAATCATGTTTATATAAACACTATAAATGAGGAGGACTTCTCTCCTCCCGAATACCCGGATCTAAATGCTGACACAGTGGATAGCAGTACAGCAGGTCTCTTTCCCTATCTAATCCAACCATTAGCCCTGCCGGTAATCTGGTGGATTTTAAACATGTGCGAACACACCAGCACGGATAGGCGATGTGTCTGAATGGTAACAAACTCAACTGATAAAAGTCAAAGTTCGTCATTCTCCAATTCATACAGCTCTCCCAACAAAAATGCATGCTGCATGCAAACAGGTTGGCTGCATCGGTAGTATCGCGGGGAAAACCATGCAACAAACCCTGTGGATCATGGAAACAACCCCTACGACCCTTTACAACCAAATACTGCATGCCGTGTGCCGTCTCACAGCTTGGCAAGTTTGTCCATATGGGTTTTTCATCGGAAAGCACGTGCTGTCATGAATAATTAATAAGCAGGGTCTTCTCATAGGATAAGAAAACTCTGTCTATGAATAATAATGAGAAACCGACGCATCATCACTCGACGGGCAGATAGCGCTACATAACAGATTTTGATCCCTCCCCAATAATGATTTTAAACCCGTAAGATGAAATTAACTGACAAAAGCTTCAAATTATCCAGTTTTCCCCACAATTAAAGCTAACAAGTGCTAACGTTGTCTTAATTGATGCTCAACACACACAAATCTGTTAAAATCTCAAAAAAGTACACAAGGGTTTCTTGAACCTTTAAAAATGTCAATACAAGTCACTATTTCATCAAAAGTTGATCAAGGTCCTATAATGCAATTCAAAAATAGAAAAAATCATGAATCACAAAATATGGAAAACTGTTAATTTACATATTTTTACAGTGTACACTGAGTCTGTTGTTATCCCAAAATAACCTCCCTGAGGGATTATTCTGCGATAACAACCAGCTGGATGTGCATTATTTACCTTACTTAATGTATACTTGTATACTTGAACTAGAAGCCTAGCAATGAATCCTGTGGCAAGGCAATTTGTAACAAATCCAATCAAAAAAAAAATCTCAACAGAATTATTTTTAAAGCCACTAAATCATCACTTCACACTGGTCAGAGAAGAGCTCTCACCTCCAGGTACGGGACAGGAGAGACTGCAGGAAGCGGGTATTCTTTTAGTGTGCGCTGCTCGTCGAGGAATTTGCCAGCTTTGCCGTTGTACGCAGGCAGGAAGAGTCCGTAGTTCAGCACATCCTTCAGGCTCTGGTTGAGTGTGCAGAGGATTCGCTGTTTAGACAACCAGATGGGCGACTCCACATTAAACTTCATGCATTTCTGCAGAGAAAAGACAAAAAACAAGCATTATGAGTCAACCAAAGTCACCAAAGCTGCTGTAATTTCACTGAAAATACAGTAAAAAGAGCAATACTGTGAAGTACTACTGCAAATTAAAATAACATTTGTTTCAAACTCAATTTTAAGCATCTTTATCCCGTATCACATGATACTTCAGACTCATTCTAATTATCTAAATGCTCAAAATAGTTGTGCTGCTTAATATTTTTGTGGAAACTACAATGCATATTTTTTCCTCAGAATTTTATGATACATAGAAAGTCCACCTTCACTGTTTTCCCACATCCGGGAGAGTTACGGTGTGGAGAAGCCCCAAACAAGCCTAACACCCAGACTGTTGCATACCCAGAATGAAGCATGGGGGTGGAACAGTGACGGTTTGGGCTGAACTACATTGGCATTCCCTAGGCCCAATACTTGTACTAGATGGGCGTCTCACTGCCAAGGACTACTGAATCATTCTGGAGGACCATGTGCACCCAATGGGTCAAACAATGTATCCTGAAGGCGGTGCCGTGTTTCAGGATGATAATGCACCAATATACACAACAAGACTGGTGACAGAGTGGTTTGATGAACATAAAAGTGAAATTGAACATCTCCCATGGCCTGCACAGTCACCAGATATAAATATTATTGAGCCACTTTGGGGTGTTTTAGAGGAGCCAGTAAGGAAACGTTTTCCTCCACCAGCATCACATAGTGACCTGGCCACTATTTTGCAAGAACAATGGCTCAAAATCCCTCTGGCCACTGTGCAGGACTTGTATATGTCGTTCCCAAGACGAATTGATGCTTTATTGGCAGCAAAAAGGAGGCCCTACACAATACTAATGAATGATTGTTGTCTAAAACCAGTGTTTCAACTTCATTGTCATATCCCTGTATATATGTGTATATACGTAAAACATTTTTATATTTGAAAATATATGTTGCATACATTATATTTTATATATGTAAAATCCAAATATGTAAAAAACCAAACATGAACTTATGGCATATATGTTATTTTATTATTTGATATTAGAAATACATACTATATATGGTCATTTTTCTAAATGGGATAATGCAATGTGTAAATAAAGTGTAAATAAATATAAATCATTCACAGATTACAAAATACGGGGAAACTGTTAATTAACAGATAGTTCTATGTGCCTAATATGAACTTTCCTGTACTAACTCTACTCATTTGCTGATCAAGTAAAACTCTCTAAAGTTACTTTGCATGTGGTGTGAAAAATAAAAAAAGTGTTCCCAGAAATCTTGACCTCTTGACAAAAATCTTTTGCCCCAAAATCAGCAAGGGAGATCTGCGAGTGAACCCACCGGCCAATCAAGCTGAGTGTCAATAAAAGCCTCTCACCCGCGTCTTTGTCCTCTACAGCATTTCTAATAACCCACGGCCCCCCTGGCCTTTCCTCAGCACTGTGATTACCAGCAGACCACAGGCACAGGAGGCAGAGAGGCTTTCAGAGCTTTTGTTCAATTCTCCTCTCAGCAAATACAACATCAAATGCAGCTTTGAACTCTTGTCTACTGCATTTATTTTACCAGAGAGCCCAGCATTAAGGAGACAAAGATGGGGAGGAAAGAGGACATCAGTCTGGAACACACACACGCACGCACGCACGCACGCACACACACACACACAGACATAAAAAGGAATGTGTCTTCGAAACTTGTAATTGTGTGCAGAATTCCCCTGAAGTTAAGACTGCGTTTTGGTCTGTTTTTGCGGGGATAACAACAGCCTCTGCCGCGCTCGTTCCTCTTGATTTTCAATCTTAAATTTCATCACTCTTTTCTGTGTTTATCTTTGCTCATGCTGAAAGGCGACTAGAGCAAATTCAGCTCCATTTAAACAGAGAACAAGAGGAAAACAGACCACTGCCAGACGACAACCCTCTATTCAGCATGCAGATGGAACTGAGGCTTTAATGCAGTAATACAATAATCTCATGTCACCCTTGTATTCTTCTTCCTGACAAAGAAACCACAATACCTTAACTAAAAATGATCAATAAAAACGGAGGCAAAGTCCATTTTAATTTAGATCCAGCTAAGTGCATAGCAAAAATAATGTGTGAAATATATGTAGTACATACACTCACCGGCCACTTTATTAGGTACACCTGTCCATCTGCTCGTTAACGCAAATTTCTAATCAGCCAATCACATGGCAGCAACTCAATGCATTTAGGCATGTAGACATGGTCAAGACGATCTGCTGCAGATCAAACTGAGCATCAGAATGGGGAAGAAAGGTGATTTAAGTGACTTTAAATGGTTGTTGGTGCCAGGCGAGCTGGTCTGAGTATTTGAGAAACTGCTGATCTGCTGGGATTTTCATGCACAACCATCTCTAGGGTTTACAGAAAATGGTCCAAAAAAGAGAAAATATCCAGTGAGCCGCAGTTCTGTGGGCACAAATGCCTTGTTGATGCCAGAGGTCAGAGGAGAATGGCCAGACTGGTTCCAGCTGATAGAAAGGCAAAAGTAACTCAAATAACCACTCGTTACAACCAAGGTACGCAGAAGAGCATCTCTGAACACACAACACGTCCAACCTTGAGGCGGATGGGCTACAGCAGCAGAAGACCACACTGGGTGCCACTCCTGTCAGCTAAGAACAGGAAATTGAGGCTACATTTCCTTGTATCAACATTTCAGGCTGGTGGTGGTGGTGTAATGGTATGGGGGAAATTTTCTTGGCACACCAATTGAGCATCGTGTCAACGCCACAGCCTACCTGAGTGTTGTTGCTGACCATGTCCATCCCTTTATGACCACAGTGTACCCATATTCTGATGGCTACTTCTAGAAGGATAACGTGCCATGTCATAAAGCGCGAATAATCTCAGACTGGTTTCTTGAACATGACAATGAGTTCACTGTACTCAAATGGCCTCCACAGTCACCAGAACTCAATCCAATAGAGCACCTTTGGAATGTGGTGAAACGGGAGATTCGCATCATGGATGCCGACAAATCTGCAGCAACTACGTGATGCTATCATGTCAATATGGACCAAAATCTCTGAGGAATATTTCCAGTACCTTGTTGAATCTATGCCACGAAGGATTAAGGCAGTTCTGAAGACAACAGGGGGTCCAACCTGGTAGTAGTAATGTAATTATTTTTTACTTTTGTAGAAATGTCATCAGTAATTTACAGAATAAAAAAACAAAAACATTTTACTCAAACATAACTATGAATTATGAATCAGAGAATAGAAACACTTTCACAATGGTCAGGCATTCTCTGTATAATAAATACTATAATATTTGAATGTGTTAATTATTAATGATGCCATAATTGTTTTCATTTACTATTAATTATTATGGATATTGATTTCATTTTCCGGTTTGCTCCTACATCACAGCCCAGAGATGTCACCAGGGAAGGGTTTTGGGACTGTGTCATAGTTCATTTTTAATTAGACGAGTCTGTGTTTATTGATATTTCCCACTGCCGACTGAACAGCAGTCACAGCAGTGCATTCTGGGGCTGCCTGGATAGAATTGCCTTAGATTGCCTTAGCATTGATTTTTGGAACCAAAATAAGTGGGAAATTATATCGCCAACGAGACTACTGTTTGAAACACTCTTCAGATCAGAAAAAGAAGATGCTGTCTAAGTAGAGTGCTCAAAAGTTTTAGAGTTTTATGTATTTCAAACACACAAAACGCTTTCTAACGCACCCTTTTCACATTTACCAACAGAGGTATTCATCATAGTTGTGTAAACTATAAAGAGCAGTGAATAGGAGAGTACCACAAATAAATGATTTTGTATTCCTATTTGTTCAAATAGTAACTCCACAATAGTATTACTTCATGACTTTTCAAAAAAAGGAAAAACTAATTGTGTGAGACTGCTAACGGCAGCCAGAAGAGAGAACAACGTCAAATGTACTGTCCCGCTCATAGACACTGCATTAGAAACATAAGTGGTACATTTCAATTTAGTCATTTAGCAGACTATTTTATCCAAAGCAACTTATAATTGAGGAGACATTCAACAATTCAACAAGAAAAGGCGATAACAAAAAAAATTAAAAATTGAAAAAAAAAAAAAAAACATTTATAGACAGAAGAGTGTTTCTACAGGTGGTTTGTCAAGCCCACTCACCTGTGTGAGGCACACTTCATAAATGTACAGTGTATTTTTTTATATAAAGTGACTTATATTAAGTGACTATATTTGGATTTCAAAAGCATTTGTGTTTCATGTGTATGCTAATGCAAACACATAAAACACAAATGCTTTCGAAATCCAAATCCTCTAAAGGATTGTTAGGCTGCATTAATTAGGGCAACCGGAGCCGGGAACACTTCCCAAAACACATTACATTTTGAACGGCATCTACGCTTATGTTAATCTGTTTTTAATTATGCCGAGCTCTCCATAATCCTGGACCTGGGCGTATCCTGAGCAGATGCTGTGGTGGACATGGAGGAGTGGAGAGCAGAATCCTGAAAGAGCCCAGTGACAGACGAGTCTCCGTATTGATCCCGTGGGCCAGCCTGAACACCCGCCGGTGACCTACTCACACCTGCAGCTTCAAAAGAAGTTGCAAGAAGTTTGGCCATAGGAGAAATGGTTGTGCCCAACTGCGCCTGGTTTCTCTCAAGATTTTTTTCCTTCACCTTTGTCAATTGGTGAAGTTTTGTTCCTCACCGCTGTCGCCACTGGCTTGCTTGGTTTGTGGAGCTGTGCATCGATGGGTTTGCTCTTCAGTGTTTGGACTTTCAGAAGTGAAAATTAAACCACACTGAACTGAACTTCAACTCTGAAAACTGGACTGACAAAGTTTCAATTTACTAGAACTTCTATGTTAAGCTGCTTTGACACAATCTACATTGTAAAAGTGCTTTAGAAATAAAGATGATTTAAACTGAATTTAAGAAAGTGTCTTGTACAAAACTGATGCACGTGTTAGTTAAAGTGTGAAACAAAGGAACGAGTGTGTTTTCTCTAGGTGGTTTGTCAAACCCACTCACAGAACAGCACACTCAGAATTGCATAATGTTTTAAGTCCTGGTTTTCATGCAAAAATTATATAATAGAAAGTATAGCTTAGTAAGCACACACACACCATCCCCATCCATATTGGCAGTGCTTTTCCCACAATGCAGCAGTGCTGATGCGATTCCCTGAACTCGTGGACTGATGCTGATAGTATTAGCCTGAGGAAATTCATAACAGGCATCTACTGGCATCAGTTTAGGAGAGAGAGATTCTTAACAATGCATTGATTGAGCTGCATGCATACGGCAGCACACAATGACTCTGCTTGGCTGGAAAACACTGTGGATCCGCTCAGCAGAGCTTTTGGGAAGCAGGCTGGTTTTCAGCAGGTCTCCAGAGAAACGTGGAGTAGAGATATAAAGCACATCTGGAGAAAGAGACAGGGACAGTTCATCACTGTAAAACGTGATAAAAAAAAAAGAACATCAACCTATCGGTGAGTGACCTGAGCGAGATGCTGGATAAACTTACACTATTACACTATTATGAGATTATGCATCTTTCCCAGTGATGGGTCGCTGGTTTGAGTCCCGGCTGGGTCAGTTGGCATTTCTGTGTGGAGTTTGCATGTTCTCCGCATGTTTGCGTGGTTTTGGCTGTAGTGTATGTGTGTGAATGTGAGAGTGTGTGGGTGTTTCCCAGTACTGGGTTGCAGCTGGAAGGGCATCCGCTGCGTAAAACATATGCTGGATAAGTTTGCGATTCATTCCGCTGTGGCGACCCCAGATTAATAAAGGGACTAAGCCGAAAAGAAAATGAATGAATGAATGAGATGATGCATCTGGTGAAAAATAAAGTGAATGTTTAATGAATTTCCATATATATATGTACTTTTGAGGCTTTTTTAAGTCGAGAATGTAGTTCAACTATGCAGTTTATTTATAAGGATAGTGCCTATTTCAAATATTTATAATTTCTGAGAGACAGCACAACGGCGGCCATTAGCCTGTCATTGAGCAGACCAAAGACGGTTGACATTGTCCATCCACAAGATGGCGACAGAGACTGCATAATAAGCCCTTAGAGGAGGAAAAACCCAGCGTAATTTCTAACTACAGCTGATCAAATCATTATTAAACTGGTAAGTGACTTTCTAAGTCAATCTCTCTCTTTTGAATGTTGTAGTGCTGTATTTATACCATATAATTGTGGTGTATTGAGTGTGACTCAGATATCAGGAATGTATGTATTTTGTGTTGGCCACTCTTTGTATAACCCTGAGTTACTTTTTGGTTGGCCATCTGTTTGTTTCTAATGCATCTCCTGTTTTCGTTACTGCAGACTAGTTCAGTGAAAAGAAAGAAAGAATAAATGCCTGCATGCGTTTATCGTTTTTCCTTATTGCAATCACAACAGTAATCTGGTAGTGTTTGCGCTGCTTTGGCTTTTTTGGGGATAATTATTGTGATCTCCCGATTGCAACAGAGAAATACTGGGACATCTCTGTAGACTGATGGCATTTCATGCTGTTCAGCCTTATAATCTTAAAATGTGAGCAAAATCACCTGTTTTGTCATCACTTTAGATATTATGCTAGAGAATCATTCAAATACTAGCTCTAAAGTGACATTGGTGAATCAGCAACAGTTTCTTCTGTTCTGACATCAGCTGCAGATGTGAATGAACGGCAGAAGAAAGTAGTTCCTCTTACAAAAGGGTTTTTAGACTCTCCGTGTTTGATTTTCTTTTTTATACACACAATTATGTGGTCAAACTGTTGTATAAACGCAATATCACAGTCGTAGCAGTGCGATATGGCTGTATATCGTCACTGGTGGAACACTCGTGCCAACGCACGCCTCCCACCAGTGCCGATATACAACCACATCGCACTGCTACTCGTGTGATATTGCTCATATATATATATATATATATATATATATATATATATATATATATCCATATTTATTTAAATTGCAAATTACAAACTACAAAATTGTAACTAAATTTGATATTTTTTATGTTTCTCTTGGTTTTTACTCTTTATTACAATGTTTTGTAATATCTTTCCCCAACATATTAATTTGAGTGTGATAATTTTTGAACTATGATCTTAAGTTTCTTAGATTACTTCCAGTTTTGTCTTGGTTGTCTCTGGTTCTGACTAATCTAGTACATATGCACAAATTATTATTAAGCATCCTATAGACCATTTAAATGTGACGATGCCATTGGCCCATGAACACTTCCTGCTTGTTGTCAAACTATTTCAAAATCGTAACAAGAGGCAATTCAATTCAATCTTAACATAATAACAGCTATCGTAATATTATTTATCAATATGTGGCTCTTTTTGGATTCTCAACAGCTATGGAAATTAAACATGTAAAACAGGAAATAGAATAGGACCATTGTTATTGTTTAAAAATGGTCTATAGAAAATATTAATTTAAAAGAGAGATATGTGAGGGGTGTACTCATTTATGCCAGGCACTGTGTGTGTGTGTGTGTATATATATATATATATATATATATATATAGTTATTTTATATATAAAATAACTTTACCGCACTAATAAATTACACTTTATATTTTTTTTATGTTTCCAAATGCTTTTAGTTTTTTTTCCAAACACTAAAATGTCTTTTTCTGACAAACGGATGTGTGAAATTCTCCAGTTTTCTTGATCCCTGATTATCTGAAGCAGGATAAAGGCTCCACCCTCTTCTAAAAAAAAGAGGTGGAGAGCAGTTACTCATTTGCATTCAAACACACACAAAAGCTTTTACAAAAAAAGAGAAAAAGTGGCAAACTGGATGTGCTTTAATAAATGATCTGTGGGATATTCTGAGTTGAAGTTTCATCAGACACCAGAGACACTACACAACGTTGAATGTGTTCAGCAGGATAAAAAAATTTGGGAGAACTACAACTTTAAGGACCTCTGAAAATACTGAAATCGTTATTTGGCAGCAATATGTAACTGTTATACCACCAAAAAGTGCCTGGAATTACTGACACTCAGCGTTCCCTGAAAATAATTGACATTTTGGAACGTTCATCAGCCAATCAGAATCAAACATTCAACAACCCCACCCTAGCATTACTCCATGATTAGGCTTATAATAATTAATGTCCTGTAAACAACTTTTTAGTATGTTTTCTGTAGGCATTGGTGCATTAAGAATATCTTAATTATAATTAAATCCACAAGCTTTCAACCATGTGCTGTCACAGTGTCACCACATAAATTACGATCAAGAATTTCTCAGTAAACAATATCCAACAAAATCTGATCATCAGAGTTATTAAGAGCTTCAAAACGTCCACCGCAGTGTGGTGATTAATTTAAGTGATTAACTGTTGGTAATTAATGCTCTCCAGAGCCCTTTGTGTAAGAATCAGCTCCATATAAACTTCTCTGCATTTGTGCCTACTTACATTTTATTTATTTTGCATATGATGCTGAAAGTAACAGTCATAATATTCAATGTGTTCATATTTAATCCTACTTAACACATCTTAGCAAAGACAGCAGAGGGGAAGTGACAACAGAGCTCAAAAGGCAGATTATGGAAGTAAAAACTCCATTCATTTTGTCCATGGGGATATTGCTTTTTAATAACTGATACAGTATATCAATAAATAAAGTCCTTTTGTGAGCTATGAGGTTGCTTATTGATTATTTATGCATTAATAGAACCAAACATCATTTTGGTTTTGTTTAATCATTAATAGATGGATTTGTGTAGAAAAACTACATTACCCATGATGGTTTGGGACTTGTGGAGCTGCACATCCATGGGTTTTGCTCTTCAGTGTTTGAACTTTCAGCAGTGAAAATTAAACCACAATGAACTGAACTAAACTGAACTTCAACAATTTACTAGAACTTCTATGTTAAGCTGCTTTGACACAAAAAGTGTGTCCCAAATTGCATATTTATGCACTATTCTACGTCATTTTGTAGTATAAATAGTGTAAGTAGTGCATTCACACTGAAAACTCTAAAAATAATAAGTGCAATTATCCGGATGATGCACTTATTCAACCGGTAAAACGAAGTGTGGAATGTCGGATACTTCACACACTCAACAGCCGCTGCTTTGCTCAAGTAGCGGAAGGGGCGGAGCTTTCCGACACTGATGTTGGATTACCTTATTTATTTTGGATTGTGAAAGCAACATTTTGGGGCGACGCGGTGGCGCAGTGGGTAGCACGTTCGCCTCACAGCAAGAAGGTCGCTGGTTCGAGCCTCGGCTGGGTCAGTTGGCATTTCTGTGTGGAGTTTGCATGTTCTCCCCGTGTTCGCGTGGGTTTCCTCCGGGTGCTCCGGTTTCCCCCACAAGTCCAAAGACATGCGGTATAGGTAAATTGGGTAAGCTAAAATTGTCCGTAGTGTATGTGTGTGTATGAATGTTTCCCAGTGATGGGTTGCAGCTGGAAGGGCATCCGCTGCGTAAAACATATGCTGGATAAGTTGGCGGTTCATCCCGCTGTGGCGACCCCAGATTAATAAAGGGACTAAGCCGAAAAGAAAATGAATGAATGAATGAATGAAAGCAACATTTTCTCCTACGGCAGTGATTATAGCGCCTCCCGATGGTGAATGCGGTTATACCTCATGGCAGGTATTATTTGGTAGTTTGGTCATTTATTTCACTAATTTGGCAACCGTCAAACGTCATCGGAGAAACAGTTTTTGAATTTCCGCTTAGTATAAAAAAAACGTTAGTGTTCTATTTGGGATGACACTACATTCATATAGTGCACATAGTGCATAAGTGCATAGTGTATAGTGTGCCATTTGGGACGCAGCTAAAGCTAAAATAAAGATTAATTGAATCGAATTGATGCTGTCCAGAACATTCCACCAATCAGATAATCTCAATGAGCAAAGAGTGTCAAAACATACCTTAAGCTCCGCCCACTCCCAGGAATCACCACTTTTTTTCTATTCTTTTTTTTTTTTTTGGTGCAGTTTTCATATATTTTCTTTGCTTTAAATCAAATTTTTGTGAGGTTGTGATTCTCCTCTTCTTGTTATGACACTTTTACAATTTTATTTATTTATTTTGTTTGGAGAAAATATCCAATAGAAAGGGCTGTGCAATTATTTGAATTGAAATCAAGGTTAAATTGTTTGACATTACAACTCTTTGAAAATTTCTGACTTCAGTTACAGTGTGTTAAACTATGTGTTTATGTCCATAAAATTTTATCGTATATAACTTAATTTAACAGGCGGCACGGTGGCTCAGTGGTTAGCACTGTGGCCTCACAGCAAGAAGGTCGCAGGATCGAGCCACAGCTGGGTCTGTTGGCATTTCTGTGTGGAGTTTGCATGTTCTCCCCATGTTGGCGTGGGTTTCCTCCGGGTGCTCCAGTTCCCCCCCAGTCTAAAGACATGTGCTATAGGTGAATTGGATAAGCTAAATTGGTCGTAGTTTATGTGTGTGAATGCGAGAGTGTATGGGTGTTTCCCAGTACTGGGTTGCAGCTGGAAGGACATCCGCTGTGTAAAACATATGCTGGATAAGTTGGTGGTTCATTCCGCTGTGGCAACCCCATATTAATAAAGAAACTAAGCCGAAAAGAAAATTAATGAATGAACTTAACTTAATTTTGTTATTTTTTATTTAAAGGTCCTGTAAATTTAAAATAAAGTGTTTTTTTAGATTTTATTATTAGTCATAAGGATATCTATAAGCTAGCATGACAAAACTCGCATTTAGAATATATAAACCTGATAAAAACATCCAAAACTTAGTTTGTAGTTTGTAGTTTGTAACTTCGGCCTAAATGGATCAACAATTTTTTGACATCTTCTGCTACTTCAGTTTCTCATCAAATCTTCTGACCAATCAAATGCTCTCTAGTATCTCACATGCCCTGCCCCCTTCAAGACACTTCTCATTTGCTTTTCATTTGATGCGCTTGATCTCAACCACTGGCAGAGCTGTGATAAAAACAAAACACTATTGGTCAATTTTTAAAAAAGGGAGGAGTACTCTATGTTCCGCCCTGTCATCTTGTTTCAATGCACATTTCAAAAGCTTTATTATAAATTATAAAATTATAATAGTTTCTTTTATTCAATATGTTTTCAAGATATCAGAATATACGTATGATACCATATTTCTTCCTTCACGTCACTCCTCTTTTCCTCTGACAGGTGCTGAAAATGAGCAGGCAGCCTCTTTGCTCTCTAAAACCACACGCAGGGTCTCCAGGGGTCCCGTCTAATGAGTAAGACTTGAAAAATTAGAGTGAACAAACTCTGCAGTGCAGGTCATGTAGATTGGCTACTCTGCTATGAAACAGTCTTACTCAGCGATGCTCTGAATAAAGACATTGCGGCATGAAGATCCTTCACACACACACACACACACACACACACACACACACGGACACACCAACGAGAGCTTGTTGAGTCGAGAGAGTTTTAATTCAGCACAAACACTCGTCCACCAATGAGCCGCAAACAACACAGAGGCCTGCTAACATGTTGCCCGTGCATTCGCAACAATATTAATTATTAAACTGGTACTAATATACTGAGGAAAACACGTGACGGGACTGATTTAAAAGCTCACATCTGTATGTGGACGCATTAAAGATTCACAGATATAAATGAATTGAGGGGAGAAGATAAAAATCATAACCAGGGTGCTAAAAAAACTGACATTGCGATATTTGTAATTTTTTTATAATATACATTGCGATACAAATATCATTTCACAAGATGGCTTAAATAACTCTATTTGGAAATGATTCATCATTTTACATTGACATGGATAATTTTGTAGGGGAGTGCATCTGCATAAAATAAACTAATTAGAAGACGAATACAATAGAGCAAAGAAAAAATGAAAGAAACAGTTTTGTTTTCTGGGGAGTCTAACAGTATTCAGGTGAAAAAATGCAATAATCAAAAGTAAAATAACACTATAGTCTTAATTGTACACTGTAAAAAATGCTGGGTTCAAATAATAATAATAATAATAATAATTCCTTACATTTATATAGCGCTTTTCTGGACACTCAAAGCGCTTTACACATTGGGGGGAATCTCCTCGTCCACCACCAGTGTGCAGCATCCACCTGGATGAGGCGACAGCAGCCATATTGCGCCAGACCGCACATCACACACCAGCTGATTGGTGGAGAGGAGACAGAGTGATGAAGCCAATTATGATATGGGGATGGTTAAGAGGCCATGATGGACAGAGGCCAGTGGCCAAATTTGGCCAGGATACCGGGGTTAAAGCCCTACTCTTTTTCGAAGGACATCCTGGGATTTTTAACGACCACATTGAGTCGGGACCTCAGTTTAACGTCTCATCCAAAAGACAGCACTCACTGCGCAGTATAGAGTCTCCATCAATATACTGGGGCATTAGGACCCAGACAGACTGCAGGTTGAGCGCCCCCTGCTGGTCTCACTAACACCACTTCCGGCAGCAAACTAGCTTTCCCATGTGGTCTTCCATCCAGGTACTGACCAGACGCAGCCCTGCTTAGCTTAGTGGGCGACCATGTGAAAGTTGCAGAGAGCTAGCTGCCGGCATACACAATTGCTTCATTATTTATCCCAACACAAATCGATTAAGTTAACTTAATTGTTTTTACAAATTTAAGTGGATTGAACATTAAACAATTAAGTTGTCCCAAAAAAAACGTAATAATTGTGTTGATTCGGCTCATTTTAAAATAGTAGTTTGAATAAGCAGCAAAAAATGTTTTTTTTTTAGTATAGTGATAATATAACTTTAGTGTAGTGTAGTGTAGTGTACACTTTAGTGTAGTGTAATATAATTCATCTTTGTTAAAGCTACAAACTTTCTAACGTCTTGTGGCTAAATTATTTAAATTAGCTTGAAATATTACAGTCACAGGCCTTAAAACACATTTAAATGAAAATCTTTTACTCTGTTAAACTTTGCAATGACTTCTCAAATCAAATGTGTTCTGAAATGTGGTTCCTAGTGTATTATAATACCAACTTGACATTGCAGATGCTATGATGTGACTATTGTAGATGCACACATTGAGAAATTGATGCTGAACTATATATTGAACTATACGATGTGACTATACTGCAGATGCAAACATATCGATGCTGAACTATATACTATATTGTGCGGCCCTAAGGCGGAGTGATTTTAAAAACATCTAAAAACAAATATATTAACAAAACAGGTTATGTTTCTTTATTGGAATTAACAAATTCACTGATTTATTTTTTTCCATTTATAATGGAGAAAATTACACAATAAGACAATAAAAACAGTCAAGACTGTTTTGATTTTTTTTTTTTGATGAAGAAAAATCCATACATTGTGTAAACACTGGTAAACTGAATCCCACATTCTACACATGAGACTAATAAATAATAAATCAGTGGTATATATTAATGCATAATATCTAAAGTTATATACATAACTTTAACAGAAAATAATACATATAGAATAAATTATAAATTAAATCATAATTTTATTTGATTTTTCAATTTTTATAATAATAACATTAATAATAATTCATTTTATTTATAAATATCGCGTACCAAAAACAATTGTTAAACCTTTGCCAGAGTTGCAAATACATACACATCTTAAATATAAAATGACATAATATTAATGACAATAAACCATTATTAATGGCATGCCTTCAAGCATTCCTTCAAACAGCTCTAAAGGATTATTTCATCAGCCATCATTCACTCACGTTTGATTTTCTTTTTTCTGTTGAACACAAAATATATTATGAAGAATGCTGCAAAGCAGCAGCCATTGACTTCTATAGTATTTGTTTTTCCTACTATAGATGTCAAAGGATGCTGGTTGTCAAGAAAGAAATTCATAAACGTTTATAATCCCTTCAGTCTTAGTAAATGGTTAGGTAATTTTCATTTTGGGGTGTACAGTGCCTAGAGAGAGGTAAAGACACAAATGAATGATAGGCGCAATATCTAGAGACACAGAAAAATATGCTTCCACATAACACAGTCAAGCTGAGCTGCGGTTTCATTTTGTCAGGCTGAACATGGTGAAGATGAAACACCTTCATCACCAGAGACAGAAAACAAGCTCGAGCTCACCTCATAATCTCTGTAAGGCTGAAATCAAGCTTTAAGAGCCACATCAAACATATACAGTATTCACACATGCATATAAAAAAAATCCCAGTTCTCTCACAATTCAGAAATAATGATCTTAAGGACTCAGATATAACAAACCAAACGGAAAAACAACTGGTTTGTCGAGCAGAATTATAAATGCTTTTCTTACTTAGAATTTGTCTTTTTCCAGTTAAAATATCTAAAAATTCTTACATCAAGAAGCATTTTCTAAACAAGCAAAACATATTGTCTGGTTTTCAGAAATAATATGTCAAAATTAAGTAAGTTTTCCCTAAAACAAGCAAAATAATCTGCCAATGGGGTAAGCAAAATAATCTCACGTCAAAAGGAAACAAAATCTATTAATTTTGCTCACCCCATTGGTTGATTATTTTGCTTGTTTTAAGGAAAACTCACTTCATTTTGGTAAGATTATTTCTTAAAACAAAACACTATTTTTTTTGCTTGTCTAGAAAATGCTTCTTGATTTAAGAATTTTTAGATATTTGGACTAGAAACAAGACAAAAAAAAATTACGTAACAAGCATTTTTTCAACATATAGACGCACTAGCAATATAGACACTAATTCTAAATAAATTATTACATGTAAAACTTGCAGACAAAAAACAAACATGAAAAACTTTAAGTCAGAATTTGCCAGGGGGGTATATATATATATAATTTTGAACAGCATTTTTTTAATGGCCACAGCCATATCACCCTGCAGCCCAAGACCGGTTACTCACAGAAGCTAACCTGGATGGGAGACCGCATGGAAAACTAGGTTGCTGTTGAAAGTGGTGTTAGTCCTGTATGAGTCCTAATGCTGCACATTGGTGGTGGTGTGGAGAGAACCTCCTCATGATTGTGAAGCGCTTTGGGTGTATGGTATTATATAAATACACACATTACACATTAACAACAATATCCAAAATAAAAGTTGATTAGCAATTTCAATATTTTTTTATGTTAATATGGCATTGCATTTATATACTATTGAATAAAAATAAAGCTTTAAAATAACTATTATTTTACCATTCATTATTTTTTTTTAAACATTCTCTTTATTATATCTTTTACATCAGTACAAATTAGAACTTTTACATATATACATTTTTTTCCTGTCAAACAAGTTGTGACATCATGTTAATATTATATGTATAAGAGAACTAAAAAAAAATACAAAGAAAAGAAAGAAAGAAAGAAAGAAAGAAAGAAAGAAAGAAAGAAAGAAAGAAAGAAAGAAAGAAAGAAAGAAAGAAAGAAAGAAAGAAAGAAAGAAAAGGAACGAAGGAAGGAAAAGAAACAAACAAACAAACAAAAACAAACAAACAAACAAAAAATGAGGGGGGATTTGAGGTGTTTCTACTAGGGTTCAATCACTGCTCTCTTGTTAAAGTACTCAATAAATCGATTCCATAGTACATAGAAATTCTTAGTTTTATTTTTAAAGGAAAGTCTGAGCGTCTCAAACCATTCATTATTTTAAAGCTTTTAAAACATTTCTGCGACCTAGCAGCAAAAAAAAGTATATTTTATATTTATAATATAAGATAAAGAAAATGTGTCGTATGTGTAACAGAGGCCAGCTAGTGAAGTGCTATGCAGGTAACCTCACTCCTCTGACCTCTAAAGGTGCTCTAGCGGCAGACGCTAGAGGCCATGGTCTTTAGCCTCCTTGTTAGAGCAACCGACTCCCATGCAAAGAATCGCCGGTTCAATCCCAGCTCAGATCGGGTTGAGTGCAGTAGGACCGGTGGGTTACATATGTATATTTTTGATAGAGATTGTCATGCATTAGAGACATGAGGGCAGATTTCATAACATGCCTTCACTCTCAAAAAAATATTCTCAAAAAAAGTTTAATAAACAACAATGGACATTATATAAAATTACTAAGCAATTGAACAAATGACAGACAGTGTGAATCTACTTATAAAAAAATTAGCTAACTGCTCATACACTTCAACAAATAGATACCTGAGCTTATTTAACCAATCATCACAAAACTTCTGGCATCTATGACAATCTACGACAACGATCAACCTCAGAATGAAATATTGCTCTTTGTATAAAGTGTACACCTCATGTTTCTGTCTTTATGTTTTCTGCAAAGTAGTAATGAGCTATGAAAAAGTTTTGTGCTGATCCACTTGACTGCCCATTCCAGTCCATTTCCTTGGCTTGTTTTTTTTTTTCTCTCTGTCATCAAAACCAAATCCTGAAACTGTGAGGAATATCTAAATATGCTAGCAGCAGTAGCATATGTTCTAGTTATAATGATGGAGGGACACGTCGGATCGTCTCTCATTCTTGTATCCGTTGCCAGTTTTGTTCTGTCAAACAGAGATAGTTTAACCAGTTTGCAGGATCTGATGTAAATGATGTGAGTTCAGGCACACTGTGAGCTGTTATAATGGCTGGATGGTGATCATTACTGATGACTGATTCTCAAAAAGTCATCGTTTGGCTGGATAATCGCTTTCAAGTTCTTAATAGTTCAACCAAAAATCAACATTCAGCACCCATACAGTATAATTTATGAAATATTTAGGCAAACACTGCACTGCACCAACACTGCTGTAAATTAGGGCCCAATTCTATTTTTTTACCCCTACCCCTTCCCCATGGCCCTTGAAACAGAGTGTGGAGGGGAAGGGCTTCAAATTTACCCCTAAGAAATGGGACAGCACTACAACACAATAACTAGGTATTGGAGTCTCTTTAAGTGACAGATGTGAAACTATGTTGTGCGACTACTATACAAGAGTTATTATTATATAGCGAAATTTAGCATGTTTTTTTATCTTTTTTTTTTTTTAAGGTGCGGTATGTAAGTTTGACACCCAGTGGTTGAACTAGGTATTGCATTCCTGGATCAAAACACACACAAGCGCAGGTTGCCAGATTGAGGACCAACAGGAGTGTGTGTGCCTGACTATCGAGCCTAAAGGCTGATTTAAATCTGATTTAAACCGTGTTCTATATAAAAGCAACGGCACGTGATAGAAGGAATATTTTCCATATTAAATGGAGTTTTTGTTCTAACCAAGACCTCAATTTTATATTTTAGAAACAGCTTCTATTTCTTGCAGCTGAACAACAGAAAACTGACAATGTTCACCTCAGGTACACCTCATGTGCTTTATACAGTGTTAAATGCTAACAATGTGAGTTTGAATGCCATTTTACATGACATTTATTGCCATATGCTGAAAGCAGCAGCAGATAGTTCACCTCAGATCTTGAAAATGAAATAAACTGTTTGAAATTGAACTTTAAAACTGTGACTCAAAACCAACACATATCAGTGATTCAGCATCTACATTTAATAATGTGAAAAGAGGATTAATATGTATTAATTAGATTACAAACCTTACCATTTCGTGAGTGAGTGCATATTCTGTGCTTCTGAATGGCTGTATTTAATTAAATTCTGTCGCGTTTCGTCTGGTGCAAACAGCCAAATTGCTTATCACTGCAAATCTCGTCACGTAGCGTATTGTTAGGACACGCGGTTACAATGTAACCTGCTCACCTAATGTTTACGTTAGTAATATTTATTTTATTTGCTAATTAATAACCTTATGTGGAACTCTGAATCTGCTACTGTCCACCAGAGGTCACATTTTGGTCACGGATGCATACTTTGAGAGCCTTCCTGACTGAATGAATGAAATACGCTGTTTTCCATCAAGGCAACCCAGGGTGCTGAAATATAATTGGCTAAAGTGGCAGTGGGCGGGTTAAAAGAACCAAAACAAAGAGACCTGGCACGTAACGCACATTTTCAAAGCAGAATTGTAAAATTCAATTTGTAAAAAGCACTCTAGATATAAAGATGAACTGAATAAATGATGAATTGAATATAACCTGATATATAATCTCATTGTCATTGTTTGTGGGACTGTCATGTGTGCTGAAATTTAGCTGTAAAATCACCTTCATGAGGACAAAACGAGTTGAGCGCAGATCTTATGGATGTCAGCGCTACCTGATGTTGACAAGCTGTGAAAATTTCCACAGGAAACAGGAGTAAAAGCAGAGAGTGAGAAGAATTCATCCACACAACAATCAACGGAGCGCTAACTTATTTATGTGACATGACAAATACAGCTCTGAGACGCAGGTCACAGCGCTCAAGAGGACTTAAAAGTTTGACTGTGTGAAACTTTCCTGTGTTTTTAACTCACACACAGTCAGAGAAGCATGATGGAGGGAGAAGCTCAGTTTGCACGGTGTGCTGCTTCTTTCTCAGCCTTACAGTCTAGTTCAGAAACAATCTCACTTCCCTCTCTCTCTCTCTCTATCTCTAAGAACTGATAGACAGCTGTAGTCTTGTGTGTGCACAGAATTCAGAGTTGCTAGTGTATAGTGTTGTCAAAAATAAAGATTATTCTATGCATATCCATGCTAAAATATTTCAAATGGTTTGATATAGATTTTTTTTGCAGCATCCAGTGTTTCAGTATTATGACAAAGCTATTATCCATCCATCCATCTATCTATCCACCGTTGTATCTTCCCTTCCACAGATCTATTTCATTTCCATTAATTTCTGTATTTATCAATCCATCCTCCCAAACGACCGTCTAATCATCCATGCATTATTCTTCCATCCCTCCCTCCCTGCCTCCATCCATCCATCCATCCATCCCTGTATCTTCCCATCCACTGATCTATTTCATTTCCATTCATTTCAGTATTCATCCATCCATCCATCCTACCATCCAATCATCTATTCATCCATTAATCTTCCATCCCTCCCTCTCTCTCCATCCATCTGTCCATCCAATCATCCATACATCCACCCATCCATCCAATCAACCAACCAACCAATCAACCATCCATCCATCCATCCATCCATCCATCCCTGTATCTTCCTATCCACTGATCTATTTCATTTCCATTCACTTCCGTATTCAACTATCCATCCAATCATCCATTCATCCAATCATCCATTCATCCATCCATCCATCCATCCACTTCGGTATTCAACTATCCATCCATACAACCATCCATCCATCTAATCCAATCCATACAATCATCCATTCTTCCATCCATCCATTTCAGTATTCAACTATCCATCCAACCATCCATTCATTCAACTAACCAACCAACCATTCATCCATGTATCTTCCCATCCACTAATCTATTTCATTTCCATTCACTTCAGTATTCAACTATCCATCCATCCATCCATCCCTTACAGACAGATCCAGATGTGTATATGTAGTTATATTGGTACATTTTTATCTACAAATAATTTTTACAGGCAAAAAATGTTAACTGAACTGACATAGTAAAAATCTGTATTTTATTTTGGCTTTTGCAAAAAGTAGTTCCAGGCCTTATGAATGTGAGAGAAAATAAAAAATGGCAAGTGCTTTCTCAAAAACGCTCCATAATCTTACTAGTTGGCTGCCATGTACTGTCACTTCTGGGAGTTGGATGGACAAGGTTTAGTGCTCCACTGGGCAACAAAATTGTGCTAACAAGGTAAAGAGCCAATCCAGTGAACAACTCTGAGGCAAAACCAGAGAGATATTCTGGTCTAAATTGTGAGCTTGCATCTACAATCAAGTCACAATAAATGAAGTTTATCATCTAATTAGAAGTATAGACACATATTCAGTCAACAACATCTATACACATCTTCACACACTGGTCTATTCATGTGGAATCATCAATTTCGGATGTAACTGTTACTGAACTGTTGCTTAAGGCAAAAATAAACTGTGGCTGGTCTTTTAACATGTCAGTCAGGCAGCCTATCCTATCTGAATGGATGGTTTATGAGCAGAAAAGTCTGCAAAATAGACCAGATTTCATCTGACTCTGCAAGTATAGGTGGAAGTAATTCATAAGGGGTTGAATTGTAAATTCTTCCATGGCTATAAAATCCTAACTAGTCTCTCTGTCTTACATGCAAAAGACTGTAGGTGAGCTCTTTTCTATTGTCACCACAAAAGATGCCTGAGGGAATGAAAATCATAAGAACAGCTTTTGGAGATACATACTTGTCATTCGATTTGCTTTTGTCAGTATTTGAAAACGCACATACACACACGCACCCACACACACACAAAGCTTGAAGGACATGCTGAGGCTGAAGTTTTTCTAATTAAGAGACACTGATGCATGAAAACACAGTGTGGTTGAATCTCAGTCAGTTGATTTTTACATAGACAGCAGAGACCCATAAAACATTTGGCTATGTCTATTCCTATCTGGTATCATCACAAAACAAACATTATTACCAACATCACATTAAAGACAACCATCACTACAGTAGAACTAGTGCTTATTAAGGTACTTAAAATGTATTCCAATCACTAACCCAAAATATTAAATTGACATATATAGTATAACTAGTCCTAGGTGTTCTATTACTAGTAGCAAGGGGTCAGAACATCCAGCAACTACCACAAACACCATAACAATTGAGCAAAATTCCCAGAGAAAAACACACTAAGAACCAACTAAAACAATCAAGCATGTAATCAAAAACCAACAAGCAACCATTTAAAACACATATTGTATGACCACCCAGAACACCCTAGCAATCAATTAAAACAGCCTAACAGCAACCCAAAACACCCAAACAACCACCAAAAGACAACCCAAAACACACAAGCAACCACCAAACCACCTATTAACCAGCCCAAAAATCCAATCAACCACTGAAAACATTTAAACTCAAAATACCCTAATTATCATTCAACGCACCCAAGGAACCAAAAAAATAATAATTTCATTATGATATCAATCACTCAAAATACTGTAATAACCACGCAAATCACCCTAGTCCAAAATACCCCCATCAACCACCTAAAACAACCTCCAAAAACACACAAACAACCAATGAAAACAATATTTCAACAACTCAAAACATTCACAATTCATAAAAAACCTGTTCAAACACTCAAAACACCCCATCATCCACCCACAACACAAACAACCACTCAAAACACTGAATTGACAACCTAAAACACCCTAAAATAAAATAAAACACAACCCTAACCTAACATAATACTAACCACCCAAAACAACCTCCAAAAACACCCAAACAAACATAGAAAACAAACTTTCAACAACTCAAAACATTCACAATGCATTAAAAACCTGATCAAACACTCAAAACACACAAACAACCTCTCAAAACACTGAATTGACAACCTAAAACCCTTGAAATCAAATAAAACGCTAACCCACCAAACCTAATCCTAACCACCCAAATCATCCTAGAAACCAAAAGTGAACACTCACAGTACCAACTAAAAAGTACTTTATTTCTTCTTTGTAAAGAACAAATGAATAAACAAACTTTAAAACAATCAAATCCCATACCAACACAAGCATATCATGAGGTTTTATGTGGATAGTGTGATGAATCAATACATGTTACACTGCATCACATGTGCATAAAGTACAAATGATATTGTGAACTGCTGTACAATTTATATGAGCCATAAAACAATTGTGATTCCCAAAGACAGCAGGTCTTGCTTTTCAATGGAAATTCCCATTCATCTTTTAAACGTTTACGAGTTTGTGCGCACTGTCAGGATATAAGGATTTATTTCAAATATGATATCAATCGGCTGAGTACGATTATGCCATTACCTACAGTTTAGATTCATTTAACACACCTTTTCGTCAAAAGCTCATAATGGTAAAATCGTTGAGCTTCTCGGAAATGACATTTACTGTGACTATAAGTGTCAAAAAGCTCATGGGTGTTGACATATTTCGCTCAATATGTGTGCTTGCGAGACACTTAAATCCTGGCGGGACGGTGCGGTGACAGGGCTCAGCTGGGCATGTGAGGATGACCAACACACAGGGAAAAGATTTGATTTCTGCGTCTGTCTTTCAAGCCTGCTGTGCTACCACAGGCCATTTGGGAACAAAAAGCAAATAAACAAGAGGGAAAAGTCGATTGAGATGGGGAGCGTGACAGACGGGAACAGACGGAGGGATGAAGGCAAAAAAAAAAGTAATATGGAAAGATGGAAGGCATTTCCTTTACCAGTGTTCTGCTTCTGTGCTTTACTAACCTGAGCAAACAGACTGTATTCTGAAAGCTGTCAACATCGGAGATGGCAAACATTCAGCCAAAACATTCATAAAATGAAAACATTGTCATTATATTATGACATTCTGAACATGTACATTGAAAAACAAAAACAATTTCTTTAAGGTAAGTGGTTGCAAACAACTTATATGGGCTGAATTTAAACAAACAAATTAAGTTGAACATGACTAAATTTAGGGCAGCACGGTGGCGCAGTGGGTAGCACGTCCGCCTCACAGCAAGAAGGTCGCTGGTTCGAGCCTCGGCTGGGTCAGTTGGCATTTCTGTGTGGAGTTTGCATGTTCTCCCCGTGTTCGCGTGGGTTTCCTCCAGGTGCTCCGGTTTCCCCCACAAGTCCAAAGACATGTGGTATAGGTGAATTGGGTAAGCTAAATTGTCCGTAGTGTATGTGTGTGAATGAGAGTGTATGGGTGTTTCCCAGTAAAGGGTTGCAGCTGGAAGGGCATCCGCTGCGTAAAACATATCCTGGATAAGTTGGCGGTTCATTCTGCTGTGGCGACCCCAGATTAATAAAGGGACTAAGCCGAAAAGAAAATGAATGAATGAATGACTAAATTTAAGTTGTTTAAATTCAGCCCATATAAATTGTTTGCAACCACTTACCTTTTAAAAAATTTAGAAAATCCAATGAATTCTTTTTTTCAGTCTATGGCTTTCTTCCATTAAACACAATAGATGGTCCCACTTTATATTAAATGGTTTAATTACTATGTACTTACATTTAAACTAATCATGTAGTACAATGTGCTTATTATGTACGTACAGGTTTTTACACTGTACTAATATTTTACATTTAGAATTACACTGTTGACCCATCCCTTATACCCAAATTTAACCTACCCATACCCTCAGAACTGTCCCTAACCCTACCCGTATCCCACTTCAAGAGAACCAGAAGTGTTCTGCAATACTATATGAACACAATTAGTACATTGTACATATTTTCTGAGGTAAGTACATAATAATTACGGCCACCTCATATAAAGTGGGACCAGATATTTAGACAAATAAACGGAAAAAGGTGGTTTGCCATCTCCAGGTTGGAGGAAAGTCCTTACCCCAGGTGGAGGAGTTCAAGTATCTTGGGGTTTTGTTCACGAGTGAGGGAAGGATGGAACGTGAGATTGACAGGCGGATTGGTGCAGTAATGCGGTCGATGTACCGGTCTGTTGTGGTGAAGAAGGAGCTGAGCAGAAAGGCAAAGCTCTCGATTTACTGGTCAATCTACGTTCCTACTCTCACCTATGGTCATGAGCTTTTGGCTTTCCATGACCGAAAGGACAAGATCTCGGATACAAGCGGCCGAAATGAGTTTCCTTTGCAAGGTGGCAGGGCGCACCCTTATAGATAGGGTGAGGAGCTCTGTCACCCGGGAGGAGCTCGAAGTAGAGCCGCTGCTCCTCCACATCGAGAGAAGTCAGCTGAGGTGGCTCGGGCATCTGTTTCGGATGCCTCCTGGACGCCTACCTAGGGAGGTGTTCCAGGCATGTCCCACCGGGAGGAGGCCTCAGGGAAGACCCTGGACACGCTGGAGGGACTATGTCTCTCGGCTGGCCTGGGAACGCCTCGGGATCCCCCCGGAGGAGCTGGAGGAAGTGTCTGGGGAGAGGGAAGTCTGGGGTTCTCTCCTAAGACAGCTGCCCCCGCGACCCGGCCCCGGAAAAGCGGTTGAAAATGAATGAATGAATGAACACTGTTTTAAATACTAATTAACAAAATGCAAACTGTTATGCATCAAAACAAAATAATTCATAAAAGTGGTCTACAGAAATGGTTTTGATATCAAACAATAGATCTGAACTGATCTCAATTGATTAAGAATGAATAAAAAATGAGGAATTTAAATCTTGATTTGAATGAATAATTGAATTAATGATTCAAGTAATGAAAGAAAGAAAGAAAGAAAGAAAGAAAGAAAGAAAGAAAGAAAGAAAGAAAGAAAGAAAGAAAGAAAGAAAGAAAGAAAAGGAAAGAAAGAAGGAACAAATGAACAAACGAACGAACGAACGATTTGAATCTTTGATTGAATGCATGAATAAACAGATTTGAATTAATGAATGATTTGAATCTTGATCTTAATGAATATTGAATTTAATGACTTGAATCCTGATTGAATAAATGTGCTGAATTTTGATTGACTGAATGAATGAACAAAGCATTAAAATCTTTAAATGAATGAATGAATAGCATTTTGTTCTGAATGAACAAACAAATGAACGAATGAACAAATAAAACTTAATCTGAATAAATGGGCTGAATTTTGATTGAATGAATGAACAGAGAATTAAAATCTTTAAATGAATGAATGAATGAACAAATTGAATCTTGATTTAAACGAATGAATCTTGTTCTGACTGAGAGACTGACTGAGTAATTAATTAAGAAAATGAATCTGAGTATGAATGACTGAATTAATGAATGAAATCTTAATTCATTGAATGAAGTGAAAAATTATTTAAATCAATCTTAATGAATGAATGAATTTATCAGGAGTTGCTGTGGCGAAATCAGGGACTAAGCCAAAGGAAAATGAATGAATGAATCACTTGAATCTTTATTATTATAGTCACTGAGCAAATACCAATTTTGTGGCACACACCATGTGAACACTCCTGTAAAAACAGGTAAATGTTCCCGCTTACATTACAGCACAAGATCTACAGTGATCATTCTCAAATAATGCTGGAAAGCACCATCATCGGGTTTTGCTTAAAATGTATGTATGATACAACAAGCTTGCAATGAATCATCCAAGCATAAACATCTTCATGTTCTTGCAGAGATTGCATTTCTAGCCAAATGCTCTTGTCTATCCTCAGAAGAAACTTAACTGTGTGTGTGTGTGTGTGTGTGTCTTGAGGGAATACAGCCATCTGAGCTGTATGAGTGTGTGGACACATGAGGGACACATGGTAAAGCGAGTGTGCAAGAGCGGAAAAACAGCATGACAGACCTCAAGGTGTGAGTGTATATGTGTGCGCGCTCAAACATATATCACTAACTGGTCTCAAAAGTCCAAAAAACAATGCCGTTTTAGTGACATCCAACCCAAGAAGTAAGGCACAGTGTATATGTGTGGATAAAGTGTGTTTTTGTGCAGTAAAGGGAAGAGCATATTTGTCAAAGTGCTGCTGGTCACTGACCCACAATCTGAACTGAATCACCCACACTTGAACTGCTCCTGACCTGCTCACTGAAACCACACTGCTAATCACAAGTATTCAAGCACTAGGAGGGAAGCAGAGGGATATTGATTGATATTTTCTTGCAGAAATGATTCAAAAAAGTACCAAAGTTCATTAAGAATACCTTTCTGAGAAACAAGGTGCATTTCTATGAGCACACACGCACTTGAAAATGAACATTTCTATTCATTTCTTAGTGAATACAGGCAATAATTTATGGTGCATTTAATTTTTTTTATTTTTATTAAACAGTTATATGTATCAAAATAAGAGTCGGGTCACCTAATGACTAGAAAGAGATTACGTTTAAATTCAAACGAGTTATTGCAACTAAATGTTATGTTTCACTAGATTTTTCCTGTTTATTCAAATTTTATTTTATGTTTTTCCTTAACTTCAAGTTGCAAATAAATATCCATAGTATATATTTCTCCTTTCTTAATATACAATTGAATATTTCTTTTGTTTGTTTGTTTAAATTACAAAAATTCTACCTGATATTGCATCAGATTAGTAGACTGTCCTTTTTTTAACCTTTCAAAACCATCTGACGTGTTTAATTCATGAAAGCAATCTGATTAATTGACTACTTCTTGGGCTGCATTTATACTAGTGCGATTAAAACACTCCTCATCCAGGCTGCATCCACTGCGTTTCAGGTAAAATAATCTAGAAAAAGTAACAATGTTCATGAAGAATAACTTTCTAAGAAACAAAGTACAGATATACAGTTTTTTTTGCAACATGGAAACAACTTATTTTCTTTAAATACAGTGTTCAGCATGAAAAAAAAACACACCCATATGAAAATTTATACTTTTATCCATGTCTTAGTGACTTCAGGCAATAATTTGTGATGCATTGAAAAAGAAACAGTTTTATTAAATAGTTATATCTAGGGATGTAACGATTCACCCGACTCACAATTCGATACGATTCACGATACTAATCTCACAATTCACGATTTAGTTAAAAAATTTTAACAAAATGATTTGAAACAAATTTTAAATGAATTTCAATTTTTTTTTAAAGAAATATCAGCATATCTATGTTTTCTGGCATAAGCTGAGGTCTCTGCACATTTACAGTGTCCCCTGCTGATGAAAAAGCTCTTTCACTGGGGACTGAGATTGCTGGTGTGGAGAGGAAAGCCTTTCCTAAACCAGAGAGCAGTGTGTAGAGGTGGTCAATAGGCTCTCTGATCCAGGGGACCGGCCACTGACATAAACTGGCCACTGGCATATGATTGTAAAATTACTAATTATAAAGTAGAATAGAGATAGGAGTTGAACTTGATTATGACAGTGAATAATTAATATTACTTGTATAAGTATCAGTGTGATACACTTAAGAAGAGAATCTTGAAAATTTTTAAATATTCAACAATAAGCAAATTATAAAAATATGCATAAACTAATTTAAAAAGGAGAGGGTAAAAATAGTCTAATACCTGCTTCTGTAACAGAACAACTTTCTCTTTCAGTCTGAAAAACATCTTCACACTTTCGCTATGAAAACACTGATACACCGTGTGATCGCTGTAGCACTCGACGGAGCAAGCGGAGCTGCCAATCATCTGGTCCGCGTGGTTTGGCTTATTAATAGTTTTTTTGCGTATAGACGTCTGTGACAGTAGTTTTTCACTTTGCTGACGGTTTATATGCATCATATTTGTTGTTCTGTTAGTGTAAGTAAACATTTTTTCCCAGTATTTGCACACAGTTTGTGTTTGTCTGGCGTACCTCGCGGCTGTCATTTTACTCTGCCGCCCCACCTCCTGCTCGCCGCTGATGTGCAGTTAAAGCGAGATTGCGTCTGTAAACACAGCGCCCCCTCAGTTAAAAAAATGTATCGCGATTCATTCAACTGACTCGATTTTCAACCGACTCATGGTGAATCCTTACATCCCTAGTTATATCCCATAGATATATACACTAGATAACGCATACGGACCCTGAGCATGCGTCAATAGCGCCGCCACATTTGTACAGTGCTCCCAGGACAAATGTCATTCAACAGCACTAGTCAAGACAGTGTGCCAATGAAGATGCTGGACTTTAGCGCTGCTTACCGGTGTAGTAACGAGCAAGAAGGCAGAACATTTCATAGGTAAGATTTTGTTCTTTTATGTTTTTTACATGTTACAAACTTTTGTGCTCAACAAGTAACTTTATTGATGATAATACAGTCTCTTACTGCACTGATCATAAGGCAAAGTAGCATCAACTTGCACTGAATTCTAGGCTTATGCTAGTTTTGTTGAATAAAATCAGCAAACAATGAAAAAGAAATATGACAACAAGACGCTGCGGTGCTAGAAACTTGTGTTATTGTCGGCTAAGTGAACGAGTCGTTCATAACGGGGATTCATTCACAAACGAACCGCTCCCTCCGTTAGAATGAGAAGTGAAAGCAGGAGAGGGGATGTGTTTTAGGACACGGATTAGATCAAATTTAACAGGGAGGGAGGATAATACATTTCCATGCACACAAACACACTCTTTATCAGCAATGCCCGTGCGGTCACTTATCCATCGATGTAGAAAAGTGATGCAAAATTATAATTTTTGTAATTTAAAAAAATATTTACGCACTGACCACCGGGGAAAACTCCCGATCACAGATATATGTATATATGTGTATATCTCTGGCTCTGGATGGCCACAGTCCTCCACTGCACCTTGGTCCCGCATTCATTTCAAGGGAGAGCTACCCTGTACTAAAATGGCGGCTCTATTGACGCATTCCTTCCAATAGACAACAACAGGGTAGGCGACATCTAATGTAAATATCTATGGTTATATCCATTAAATCAGAGTGAGTCTTTAGGAATAGAAAGACAATACATTTTAATTAATATAATTTTTTTTACAAACTACAAAATTTCAACTAATTGTTATGTTTCTCTTGATTTTTCCTGATTATTAAAATTTTATTTCATATTTTTCCTCAATGTATTAATTTGGGCATTTTTAAGCTGTGATGTTTTTTTTTTGTGGAAGTTTTTTTGTTTGATTAGTTCTAGTTTTGTCTTTGGTACTGACTAATCTAATCCACATGCACAAATATATTATTGTAAAGCTTCCTATAGAAAATATTCATTTAAAAGAGACATCTGTGAGGGGTGTACTCATTTATGCTGAGCACTGTATTCAAACTGTAGGTAAACCAGATAACAAGAATAACAATAAAGCACGGTAAAACCATTTTCACTAAAAAATATGAATTGAAAGTTGGTGACACCAAAAAGCCTTGCACATTGCAAAGAAATATCCATAGCATACATTTTTTTCTTTCTTGATATAAAATGTTATATTTTGTTTGTTTGTTTAAATTCAAAATGTCTACCTGGTATTGCATCAAATTGATAGACAGAGAGTAGATTGTCCCTTTTTACCTTTCAAAAGCACCATGAAAGCAATCTGATTGGCTACCTCTAGGGTTGCTTTTACGTTTTTTAAACAGCATTTTGCAATGGAATGGAAACGCTCCTCATCCAGACTGGCGTTTTACTGCGTTTCAGGTAAAATGATCTCCGTCCGCACTATACAACCTAAACGCATGATATGACTGTTCACTAGGGTTTCTGCAGGTTTCACCAAGTTAAATTTAAGACATTTTAAAAACCATTATGAATGAAATTTTAGACTTATACAGGGTTAAATGCTAAGGATATTTTTTTAATAAACCAGTTAAAAAAAAAGATTTTCACTTGCCCTATCAAAAAATGATTATAATTTAATACATTTAATAATAATAATAATAATAATAATAATACAAAATACAATTAAAAAAATAATAAAATAAAATATATATATATATATATATATATATGTCAGGTCAGTATCCTCATCAGTAAATACATGGAGAACTGTGCTATTGTAAGCAAAATAATTCAACCATCTTGGTAAATACAGTAATTCTTTTTTTTTTTTTATAAAAAGTTTTATTGAGATGGATTGTTGGTGATTGTATGGGTGTTGGCCAGATTGGGTAGCTATACATGAACAAAGGAAAATTAAGACCTAAAAAAGATTTACAGACCTACAACACAATATTTCAGTAGATTTAAGACTTAAAGGTATGTAAGTTTGACACCCAGTGGTTGAACTAGGTATTACATTCCTGAATCAAGACAAACGCAAACGCAGGTTGCCAGATTGACCAACAGGAGCGAGTCTGACGGTAAAGGCTGATTTAAACCGTATTTAAATAAAAGCAACAGCATGCGATAGAAGGAATATTTCCATATTAAAAGGAGTTTTTGTTCTAACCAACACCTCGAATTGATATATTAGAAACGGATTCTATTTCTTGCAGCTGAACAACTGACAGTGCTGTTCACCTCAAGTACACCTCATGTGCTTTATTCAGTGTTAAATGCTAACAATGTGAGTTTGAATGCCATTTTACATTACAATTACTGTCATACTACTGAAAGCATGCAGCAGATAGTTCACCTCAGATCTTAAAAATAAAATAAACCATCTGAAATTGAACTTTAGAACTCTTAAAAAATGCAAACCAACACATATCAGTGATTCAGCATGTACATTTAATAATGTTAAAGAGGTTTAATATGTATTAATTCGATTATAAACCTTACCATTTCGTAAGAGAGTGCATACTCTGTGCTTCTGAATGGCTGTATTTACATTTCTGTCGTGTTTCTTCTGGTGCAAACAGCCAAATTGCTGATCACTGCAAATCTCATCACATGGCGTGTTGTTAGGACACGGGGTTACAATGTAACCTGCTCACCTAATGTTTACGTTCATAATATTTATATTATTTGCTTATTAATAACCTCATGTGGAACTCTGAATCTGTGTCTCATTTCGGAGTCTGCTACTGTCCACCGGAGGTGGCATTTCGGTCACGGATGTATACTTTGAGAGGCTTCCTGATTGAATGAATGAAATATGCGGTTTTCCACCAAGGCGACCCGGGTTGCTGAAATATAATTGGCTAAACTGGCATTTCACTGGTTAAATGACCAAAATAAAGACAGCGTTCCGGCACGGAAAACACATTTTCAAAGCAGAATATCTGACTTCAGCATTGTTTTTCAGATAAACAAGAATGTTCACTTAGCATGTTTCTTAAATATCTGCAAACATATTATGGTATTTTTATGCTTTAGAAGAGTCAACTTAAACTTACATAAAGCACCTTTAAGGCCGAAAATTTAGTTTTTGAGATTTAAAGAGCCCCTATTATGGGTTTTTGAAAATGACCTTCCATGTAGTGCGTAACACAGCTCTAAATGAAGTGAAATATCCAGCTAAGGCTTAAATCTGAAAGTGGGCAGTGTTTAAAACTATTGATTCATCTATAAAAGAGTCGACTCATAGTGCTTCAAATGAATCGTCTTGATAACGAGTCTTTAGCCGTGCCGGCGTGACCTCGATACGGAACTTAAGCCCTGCCCATTTGTTGTGCGCGCAATCCCGGGAAAATTGAAACCTCCGGCCCCGCCCACAAACAGAGTGGCAAGAAAAAAAAGAACACTGTAGGAGACCCCGGTTGAATCATGTCGAGAAAGATGCTGTGCTCAGCTGGATATTATTGGAAGTGTGAGGGAAAATTTGTGTTATTTTTCCTACCCAAAGATGAAACTGTAAAGAGTCAGTGGTTGAAGTTTATTTTTGCAAAAATACCTCCGCATTATAGCCCAGGCCTTGTGCTGTGTTTCCGTCATTTTTCTGACGAGTGCTTCAGCAATCTACATGGTTACAACAGGGATTCGTTTGTTAAAGGAAGGATCAGAAAAGACTATTGATGTATGGGACTTTGCAGAGCTTGTCAGGAACTTTACAGTACACAGTTCATGGACCAGTTTCTTCCTCCATTTCACAAGTGTAAGTAAGTGCGATTAAAATGGTTGCCTCCTTGTTTTCTCTAGCTTGCAAATGATGTATTTAATTGTGTTTTGTTACTTGTAACCGCTTGTACTGTATCTGGTTAACTCTTTATATTTTCTTATCGCCTCTAAAGCCACGTTGAAAACGCGACGCGTGCCGCTTTGTTTATGGATTTAAATGCGTTTGTGAGCTCGCGATCTACTGCCGTTTGTCGTTGCTATGGCCACCATCAGCTTTTCCTACACACGTGCAGCGGTGAAGTTTCAAAATAGTTCAGCTTTGCCACTGTGTGGAGTAATACTGAATGCGTGTCACTGTTTTTACTTATGGTTAAGAATAGAGCAATATGCTGGTGTTTAACTGAATTGCTTTAATGCATTCCTGCATTGGGCTCACACACATACCTGCCAACATTTGTCCCTGAAAATTCGGGAGACCGGGGGGTTAGGTTCGGGGGTGAGGTGTCTGAATAACACTGTTAAGAACCGGGTACTGTGTTAGTAACTGTACTATGAAGCGTGTTTTGGGCGAGTTTTCCGGGAGAAATAACAAAACGAGAGGGTGGAGGGAGATGGGTCTGAAATACGGGAGACTACCGGGAAAAACGAGAGTGTTGGCAGGTATGCTCACACATACACTCTGACTACTTCAATATTGTTGAAGCCGTGGTGGGCATTTCTCTCGTGCTGAACGCTGGACCAATTGCAACAGATTGTCATCGGTAAGGAGGGGTTTGGGAAAAAATGAATCGCTGAAAGAATCATATGGGAGTCATTGGGATAATTAGGTAAAAATAAATGCATATTATAAGACAATGAAAGTGTTTTTTGACCTTGCAAGCATATCAGCCTGTTGTTGGAGACCCCCAAAACCAAAATATGACCCTTTTTAATGCATAATAGGGGCTCTTTAAGACATTTTAAGGCCCCACGGACACCCTGATTCACACACACTGAGCATGCATCAATTTCTGCAAATAAATCCCTTAAATGATGACCCGCTATGAGTAAAAATATAACACAAATATAACTCAAACATGTACCTACGTTGACTTATCCCGAGAACTGAAAATACAATTTAAATAGTCTCTTATTATTAGTATTTGTTTTAAATATCTAAGTTATACATCAATATGAAATTAAATGTGTGTTTATTCCATTGCTGAACTTTCACTCAGCTGCCAGTGCATTCTAGGATATCTGTATTCCTGCAGGGAAGAGAGAAGGAGGGAACTGGGCAGGCGGAGAGAAACAGAAGAGAAAGCTGATGGACAGATTGTAGAAAGAGCAGTCTCCATTTCAGCCACAATTAAAGAGTCTCCGCCAGCCTAACAGCAGCCATCAGCGGACTTCAATGCTAACGTCAGTCAAGAGCCACTCTGACACACACAGAGAGACACACGCACACAAACACATACACACACACACGCTGCTGCAGTGTGTGTCATGGTGTAAATTACTGTGCTAACATCTTATATGAAAGCTGTCATCTTTAACTCAAAGTCAACACTGAAAAACAACTCAAGCTGAGAAAAAAGTCTTGCGATGAATGATGAATATTGAGTGAGATGTTAAGGTGAACTCAAAGACTTTGATTTGCAGATTCTTGAGTGTTTGATGAAGTACAGAAGCCAAAACCAAGGTCCACTAACAATCAAAACACAAAACAATGCAATACCTTATAGATAACCTTAAGACATTTATTTTGATTTCCAGAGGGACTTCACAAAATAATAGTTAGTTTAACAAAACGCATAGTATTACTGTGAATACTGCATTTTGGGAAAATAGCTATCATTTGGTGAAGTCCCTCTGGAAATCAAAGTCATTGTGTTAAAATCAACATGTTAGTCTTTAGGTTATCTATAAGGTAGCATGCTTAAAAACAAATACAAAATGTACATTTAGAAGAAATAAGCATTCAAAAATAGCTGTTTATCACTCACCACCATTATGGATCAAACATTTGTCAGCTTCAGTTCAGATCTTTTGTCCAATCAAATGCTCTATGGTGTGTAGTGTCCTGCACACTATTACAAGAAGCAGCTAAAATTGGTCATTTATATAAAAAAGGGGAGGAGCTATTCAATATGCCCCGCCCTATCTTCATGTTTCAATTATAATTACATCACACATCAAACAAAGTAGCACATTTCAAGGCACTTCAAAGGACATTTATTATGCTATTTCATCTAAATACACTACCTGACAAAAGTCTTGTCCTATCCAAGTTTTAGGAACAACAAATAATAACTTGACTTCTAGTTGATCATTTGGTATCAGAAGTGGCTTATATGAAAGGCAAAGGTCTTTAGATTACGCTTATTTTACCAAAATAAAATATGATCATGCCTTGATTTTTAATTATTTAATTAGGACAGTAAGGTCTGACTTTACTTAGACAAAAGTCCTGTCACTGAACAGAAATAATGTACAGTACAGAATATAAAGTCATGGTGCAGTGGAGAAAGAATTAATATTGTGTATGACTCCCATGAGCTTGGACAATTGCGTCCATACATCTCTGCTATGACTCAAATAACTTATTAATAAAGTCATCTGGAATGGTAAAGAAAGCGTTTTTGCAGGACTCAGGCTGTTGATGTTGCCATCCACTCTGCAGATCTCTCGCACGCCCCCATACTGAATGTAACCCCAAACCATGCTTTTTCCTTCACCAAACTTGACTGATTTCTATGAGAATCTTGGGTCCATGTGGGTTCCAGTAGGTCTTCTGCAGTATTTGTGATGATTGGGATGCAGTTCAACAGATGATTCATCGGAAAAATCTACCTTCTGCCACTTTTCCAAATGATCAACTAGAAGTCAAGTCAACTAGAAGTCAAGCCACTGGCTTGCTCGGATCGGGACTTGTGGAGCTGCGCTTCAGTGGATTTGCTCTTCAGTGTTTGAACTTTCAGCAGTGAAATTTAAACCACACTGAACTAAACTAAACTGAACTTCAACTCTGAAATCTGGACTCTACTAGAACTATGTTAAGCTGCTTTGACACAATCTACATTGTAAAAAGCGCTATATAAAAAAACATGAATTTAATTGAATTGAAGTTATTATTTGTTGCTCTTACAACTGGGATCGACGACAAGACTTTTGTCAGGTAGTGTACATCAAAATCTGCAAAACATCAAAGTACACCTGAATGGACCGAAACCAGTCATCAGCAAACCTATGTAGGTTTGTAACTAAGGGTGCTTTCACACTTGGTTCAATTGCCTGGACCGTACTTAAGTTCGATTGTCCCCCCTTGCCACCTGGTTTATGTTCACACCGGCTTTTTTCCTTCTGAGCCCCGGTACGCTTGCATCATCGAGCTGCTGTTGTGTTTACGGCTGTTGCTAGGTGATGGCCACGAAAGCAAAGAGCCAAAATGGAAAGACGTACGCACAATGCGGTCGTTCTGCTTTTACTGAATCTTTTGGTTTTGGACATACAGAAAGCGACTCACGCCTATGTCTGCAGAAGCTGTTTTTGGAGGAGACAAGCAGACATTATCACTGTGCTTGCCCTGGCTCAGTCCCGCTTGTCCCCAAGGTACAGTACGTGATACACAGGCACACATACACGAATGAACGTTATGAAAACGAAAGTTTGTTGTACAGTTGGCGGTTCACTTCCGTTATTTGGTACGATTGTAATTATACAAGAAGTGAACCGGACCAGAGTTCGCACGAACCGTACCCCATACCACCTCTTTCTCACGAACTCGGGTACGGTTCACGGGTGCGCACCCGTGTTCAGAAGACACGTTCACACTAGCTAAATTTACCGTACTCTGACGTCAAACGAACCCGGGTGCGGACCAAAAGTGCTAGTGTGAAAGCACCCTAAGAGTCTCACACACTGTAATTGTAGCTTAGGCTGAAATAATTCATTTTGTGTTGACAACATGTCAAGAATATGCTGTTTTCTGTGATGTGAAAGCAAATATATTTGGCACACACTTCCAATGGACAAGGAGTCAGTTATTATTGATCTGTATTACACGGCTGTCTGGAATACTTGATGCTGATTGGTCAGTCGCATCATTTTAAGGTATGTTATTCCGTGATAACAAGCGCTAAAATTAACAACATAGGCTCATCCGAATGCTTCAAATGATCTTGATTGTCTAAATATTTTCACATCCATATATATGCTTGTCTGTTTGGCTCCATCTTGTGACTGAATAATATGAATGTTAGTGTATGCTCCATTCAGCTGTTTTTAAACTATACATAAACCATTTAATAATCTATTACAGCTCATAAAAATGTTTTGCATCTAATTTGTATGTTTTGATTCAAGTAGCCCTGTAATAAGTACATTCAGGCGGTTGTTTTCACAGAATAAAACCTTAATAGGTCCTAGACTTTAGGTCTTAATAGCTGATAGGTCTGTCAGATTTCATTCTGTGAAAACAACTGCCTGGATGTATTTTTATTCCTAACTTATTGTTAAAAAATGCTAAGAAAAAGTTAAAATTCAAATATGGAAATAGGTGTTTGGATCTGACAAGCAGAATAAGCAGCTGGCCAATCACAACAGGCTGGGCCAATTATCTGACCAATCAGAACAGAGGGGGTTCTCCGGAAAGCTGGATTTAGAGAGACTAGATCATTGAACCAAGCATTTCAGAGACAGTGAAAAAAGAGGTGACACTAGCTATGTTTCCATCCAAAAATGCGAATTAACTTTCTGCACAAAACTGGAATATCGCATAAAAGACGTGCAAATAAAGCAGCGTTTTCATTCAACGAGTCAAAAAGAACAAAATCGTCACTTCCTGATTAACTGGCGCCAAATATCAACAGTAAAAACGGAATTTGCTGCGGTAGGAGAAGCTGCATGAATCTTTTCCTTATTTAATAAATGACTTGCGCCTTAAGCCTGGTTTATACTTCTGCGTCGAGTGATCGGCGTGACCCACGGCGCATGCCTTGCGCATAGCCGTGCATTTATACTTCTGCGCACTATTTTGTGTTGCTCTGCAAAAACACTTCCGATACGCTAGCTGGCAGTAGGTGTTTATGTTCCTCTGTGTCGAGTTTCTACGCTGGTGTTTTTTTTTTTTCTGAACGCTACCTTAATGTAAAAGTGGCTCAAACTCGCTTATTTTGAGGCGGGAATCGGCAGACGTACAACAACTTTAATCATAAGGTAAACACAAAACAACAGTTTCCATCTAGAGCTCCTTCACAGGACTCCACACTTGTAAACACTCGCTCGCGCGGCTCTCACCTCCACCCACACTCGTCAGCACTACTAAGCCGACCAATCACAGAGCTTGCGCTATGCGTCGTTGCGACGTGTAGTTACATTTTTTGAGAGGTCAGCGTCGCCGACGGCCACGGCGAGGGCTATGCGACCAGGCGTAGGCTGGGCCGGAGCATACACGCGCGCTTGATGCAGAAGTATAAATCAGCCTTTAGAAGACGATGCCGACACGCAATGAACGCGTGGTGGCGTTTGAGGAGCACAGATGCTCTTGACAGTTCTGGAGGTCATTAATAATATAATAACACTAACACTGAAACTTGGTTTAAGAATGACCAAAACAACATTTCAAATATTTTACAATGTCCTCAGCCTGCTGGTTTGTCCATTCATACACATTTTTATCATCACATGATCTCTTATAACAAAATCACATGACTTTTTTAATGCGCATCCTGGAATTTCTTTGGTAAAAGTGTTTCCATCGTAGTTTATGCGCATTTTTTCTTAGCGAATACAATTTTTATCCTACTCAGTTGTGCGCATACATTTTTTATGTGAATTTTCAAAATGTATGCCCATCTTGGCGTTTCCATCAACCGATTTTGTATGCGCTTCCCAAAATGCACATAAAAATAGGTGGATGGAAACGTAGCTACTGCATATTATGATAAATCTGAAGTGCTATTTGATCTTCGATGAATATCATTCTTTAATCTTATTGTACTAAACTCCAAAACAAATGTATACATGTTTCAAATAGAATAGTCAGCGAAACTTATTCATTACAATATAAACTACAATAATGATACAAATGCTACAAATCTCTACATATCAGCGGCTGAATTTTCTAAATTAAGAAGCACAAATTCCAAAATTGGCTTTTCAAAATATCTTGGTATTACATTTGCTTGGATAATAAGCACTAGTTAGGGAAGATATATGCACAAACATACTGCACACTGGCCTCAGTCTGGTTGAGAGCCCAAACTACTGGCTCTTTCTGTAGGGAGAAGGAAATTACAGCTCTATCGGCTGTATAAATGAGAGGACTGCTGGATGCCAGACACAGACTCACAAAATTATATAAAGATGTACACACGTATAGAAACATATTGTCATGTTCACCAGCGATCAAGGACTTCAGAGATCGCTGGTGAACTACAAATCATCACAAACTACAATTCCCATCATTCCGCCACACACACCCGGTTTCCACTTCCACTCATCACACACACAGCTGCATCCGATCACTACTCATTGTTTGGACTATTTATACACCCTGTACCCGTCTAGTCTTGGCTCAGTCGTTTGTTATTCAGTCGTTGTTGGTTTTGTATGGTATGGTATAGTTTGTTATTTGCTCATGTTTTGTCTTAGTTCCCGATCTTAGTTTATTGTTTTGTTATTTTGGTTTTGCACGATGTCCTGTTTTTGGCACGATGTTTCATCATTAAATGCACATGGATCCTACCCATCTTGTCCCGTCTGCAATACCTCCCAGTAACGTGACAGAACGACTGAGACCCATTATGGATCCAGCAGATGGTGAGATCATCCAACTCCGTCAGGGTAATCGCTCCGTTGAGCGATACATTGCGGAGTTCTTGAACTTGGCTCCGAGAAGCAGCTATGACGATCTACTCTTGATGATGTTTTTTCAAGGAGGACTTTCAGACCCAGTTCGCTCTAGGATGCCCACTTTTGAGGAGGACTGGGGTCTATATGTATACATGGAGTTTGCACTTTTGTTGTCGGGTTCTCCCTTCGCTATCTCAGTTGTGGAGGAGGAGCAACATCAGGAGAGCAAAAGGAGGAAAGCCAACCTTAAGCTCCGCGCCTATCCTCGACAGTCAAGTTCACGACCAGTTTTTTTTGAGTCCCATGAAGGGCTGGCAGAGCCGTGTGACTCCCCAGTGCTGCCAGAGCAGTCCCCTGAGTCCCACAAAAAGCCGGAGGTGCCACTTGAGCCCCATGAAGGGCTGCCAGAGCCGTGTGACTCCCCAGTGCTGCCAGAGCAGCCGTTTGAGTCCCACGAAAGCCGGAGGTGCCATTTGAGCCCCATGAAGGGATGGCAGAGCCGTGTGACTCCCCAGTGCTGCCAGAGCAGCCGTCTGAGTCCCACGAAAAGCCGGAGGTGCCACTTGAGTCCCACGAAAAACCGTTTGAGGCTTGTGATTCCTTAGTGCCGCTGGGGTTCGATGAATCAAAGCCTCCTGACCCGCTGGAGTTCGATGAACTGCCAGTGTTTCCTGAACCAAAGCCTCCTGACTCACTGGGGTTCGGTGAACCGCCAGTATGTCCTGAACCAAAGCCTCCAGATCCGCTGGGGTTCGGTGAACCGCCAGTATGTCCTGAACCAAAGCCTCCAGATCCGCTGGGGTTCGATGAACCGCCAGTACCTCCTGAATCAAAGCCTCCTGACTCACTGGGGTTCGGTGAACCGCCAGTATGTTCTGAACCAAAGCCTCCTGATCCGCTGGGGTTCGGTGAACCGCCAGTATCTCCTGAATCAAAGCCTCCTGATCCGCTGGGGTTCGGTGAACCGCCAGTACGTCCTGAACCAAAGCCTCCTGATCCGCTGGGGTTCGGTGAACCGCCAGTACGTCCTGAACCAAAGCCTCCTGATCAGCTGGGGTTCGGTGAACCGCCAGTACGTCCTGAACCAAAGCCTCCTGATCCGGTGGGGTTCGGTGAACCGCCAGTACGTCCTGAACCAAAGCCTCCTGATCCGCTGGGGTTCGGTGAACCGCCAGTACGTCCTGAACCAAAGCCTCCTGATCAGCTGGGGTTCGGTGAACCGCCAGTACGTCCTGAACCAAA
>CAIGQV010018227.1:7754351-7776475 GCA_903798115.1 Danio jaintianensis
AAAAAAAGAAAAACGTAAAGAGAGAACGATCACATGCATGCTGAAAGAGAGAAGTCTGACAGCCTCACGGCAAGAAACAAAAGGTCCCTGTGAATTACAGTAAATCTATGGTAACCCACCAAATAGCAAAGTCCACCTCAGTCGCCCCAATCATTGAATTCAAGAGCGAAAACATAAAGAGAGAACGATCACATGCGTACTGAAAGAGAGAAGTCTGACAGCCTCATGACAGGGAGGACAGTAAAAGTCCCTGTGAATTACAGTAAATGTACAATAACCAACCAGTTTGCAAAGTCCACACCAGTCGCCCCAATCATTGAATTCAAGAACGAAAAAAAAAAGAAAAACGTAAAGAGAGAACGATCACATGCGTACTGAAAGAGAGAAGCCTGACAGCCTCACGACAAGAAAAAAAAGTCCCTGTGAATTACAGTAAATTTACAGTAACCCACCAAATTGCAAAGTCCACCCCAGTCGCCCCAATCATTGAATTCAAGAGCGAAAACGTAAAGAGTACAATTACATGCATATACTGAAAGAGAGAAGTCTGACAGCCTCACAACAGGGAGGACAGTAAAAGACCCTGTGAATTAGAGTAAATGTATAACAACCCACCAGTTTGCAAAGTCCACCGCAGTTGCACCAATCAACACAGGTTGCATTCAAGAAGAAAGCATAAAGAGAGAACGATCACATGCATACTGAAAAAGAGAAGTCTGACAGCCTCATGACAAGGAAAAAAAAGTCCCTTTGAATTACAGTAAATCTACGGTAGCCCACCAGTTTGCAAAGTCCACCGCAGTCGCGCCAATCAACACAGGTTGCATTCAAGAGGAGAAGCAAAAGAAAGAGAACAATCACGTGCATTCTGAAAGACAACGAGAGAGAGCGAGAGAGAAAAAGAGAGGGAGTTTGGAGCGCTCACTCACCGTTTGCTGCAGGTCAGGGATGCCTATGCGGACGACCAGTGTGTTGCCCTGGGGTTCCTCCATGGGGCCGGCCGGCGCTCGGCAAACGTCGGCGTGCGGAGAGCGGGCGCTTTCCCCCCGGCTGGTGCTGCTGGAGAGGTGGCGGGGAAGAGGCTGCGCAGGGCGAGAGTAGATGAGGAGAGGGAGAGAGAGAGGCAGCGAGAGAGAGGGAGAGTCGGAGGGGAGGGCGGAGGGGGGCTCAGACGGGACTTCAGGCTGCTGCTGTGGACGATCTCTGGGCTGGGAAGGCTCATGTTTGCCCGAGCCCGCACTCACAGGCATGCTCTGTGTGTGTGGAGCTCCGACTGCATAGTGCCTCCCTCATGCATACACTCTCTCTCTCACACACACACACACACACACACGGGGAGCTGCACACACACACACACACACATGAGCGAAGAGAGAAATAGGGAGAGAGAGAAAGAGGGGAGGGGAGATGCAAGAAAGGATTAGAGAGAGAGAGAGATCGTCACTATTGGGCGGGGCTTTCCCCTGATGACATGTGGGAGAATGTCAGTCAAAGTGTTTCTGCTTTTTATGAAGTGTGATTATAAAAAAAATGAATTAATTAATTTTTACCATTAGAGGCTGGCTATAGTCACACACTGATGCCACACAACTGTGTTTAAACCCCTTATAACTGCATAATAGGTCCCCTTTAAAGTCATTTTTTCATGCACACTTTAAGGTTGCATCATGCTCGTGTCTACAGTTATTCTTTGTTTGGATATTACCTTAATGAATATGCAGGTTTAATGTAAAAGGTCTGCAAGTTACCCTGTAACACTGAGGGTCTTGAAGATTTTAGTACTGTACTGTATTGGCTCAGTCTCCTGCTCTATGAAAACAAATCCACTTTGTATGCCAATGAGGACTCAAATTGAAAATATGCATGGAAATACAAACAAGCTGGAAAACTACCTGTGAATCATCACTTGTAGGAGTGAGGGTATGTTACATTTTACAAAGCAGTTTTAACAACATCAATAGCATTAATTTAGTTATGCAAATTGAAAAAAGGTGATAAACGACATTTCATTTTCATTGTTGTGCGTCATGATTTTGCCAAGTACGATGCGTTCCTGGATTAACATCTATGTTGATCCTGGAACATCATTTTTGTTGGAAAATGTAATCCATATCTATTCCCTACCCCTAAACCCAACCATACCTGTGAATTATTCCCAAAATCAGAGGGGAATAATAGTTGGGTAGCAATCACATAGAAGTGCATAAACCTGTAAGCCTAAACTTAACATAAACGGTAAACATATCCCTTAATTCTGATTGGCTGATTGGAATGTTGTCCCAGGATCAACATAGATGTTAATCCAGGAACATGTCCTACTGGTGAACTTTATATTCTAAGCTGGGCTATGAGTGTGCAAAGTTATGCCATAAAGAAACATAAACAGTTAGGGAAGTAAGCCAATGCTTTCAGTATAGATATGTGCATTCTGTTTTAAAGTGACATTGTCCTGTTAATCAAAAAATAAAGAAAACAAGAAAACCATACACTGTTTTTTATTGAACACAATAGGCTGCTCCATCTGACCAATCAGAGATCTTGAGTAGGATGGCTTTAGAGAGACCAGAACATTAAGACACTTCAAGAAAATAACGGCTTTATTAAACATATTTAGAAGACCTCAAAAACAACATTATGTACATTTAAAAGCATAATATGGGCTCTTTTATACTTTACAATACAATAACGCCTGTTTCACACCTCACGTGGGAGCAGCGCGTGCACAGCACGTATGGAGAGCAGAAGCAGTGCACAAGTGTTGCCTTTCACACCGGCTGCGTCTGCAGCAAACAGTAGATCGGCGGCTGTTGCACAGATCAGTCTATCTCTTTCAATTCTATCTAGTTACCTATCTATCTATATATCTATATATAAATACACTTTTTTTACTTTTCATCTGCACCAAGGCCCACGGCAACTTTCACCCATGCTGTTTCGTTAAGCTGCAAGTCTTTATTTTACAAATTATATAGATCCTAAAGAACTGTATACTTCTCACGCTCTATGAGAAGTGTCATTCATGTCTTTTAAGGTGCACTCGGTCAGTAGGTAATCACCTGTGATATGTAATTTTGTTTTTGATTGTCAGCATGATGTAGGCCTATAGTTATAATAATATTTATACAATATAGTTATAATGATATTTTTGCATGAGCAAACTAGTATGCAACTTAAGCAAAACTAATAATAAAATCGTTTTAAATTTGGTTTTGTAGTTCGGGTCAAATAAATATCTGTTGCATTTTTTTATCATTTAAGTTCATTTGATTGACTATATAAAAATCTGTGGATACTATCGATACATTTATTGGGTAAAATTGATACTTTTTACTGTCATTGAATGGGTTTTTGGTCATTATCAATGCACTGTCACTTTAATTGAGCGTGAGCAGCGCTGCAAAAATAGACCCAGCGCCAAAACTATCAAGGCACTGCTGCTTCAGTGCCACTCACTTTCTGCGCTGATGTGCTGCTTCTGCATGCAGTATGAAAGCTCTAATCTGTTAAAATGCACGCTGAAAAAACACGCGCTGCTCACGCGTGTGGTGTGAAACAGGTGTAAGGTTTCATAGTTACTGCTAGTTAATGTATTTACTAACATCAACTATGAATGATCAATTCTTGTACAGCATTTATTACTATTATTATTATTATAATAAAATCTATATTCATGCTTGTTTGGGATAAAGTACATCCAAGAGGTTGTTATCGCAGAATAAATCCCACCAGGCTTATCAGCAGCCTGACGCAAAGATAAAAAAAAAAAAGACTTACATAACCTTTTAAACTGTTTAAATGTTGCTCGTGTTTGATCATTCGATAACAAATGTTCATTAATAAACTGTTGTTTGGTCCACGAGAGCCGTATATTTTCAATGGTATCGGTACCGATATTGAATGTCTGGTACTGTGTCAACCCTACAACTGACCAATCAGAATCGAGTATGCCAAACAGCCGAGTAATAACATTAGTTCATGCACTGGGAGTTAATATTAACTAACAATGAACTTTATTTCCATTAACTAGCACTATAAAAGATGAAAATACCATGTTAAATGTATTGTTTATCATTTATTCATGTTATGAAACACGTTAACTAATACAACCTTATTGCAAAGTGTTACCAAATAAATTAATTAATAAAGAGCAATCCAATCTGACGAGGTTTTGCACTGAAACCACACTATAGAAATCTACATATGCAAATGCAAGATGGCACTATCAGCTGTATTCTTACTAAATACCTTCCTCGGCATGTAACCAAACACAAGCAAGCTAGAAAGAAACAAATAAGGGACCAAAGTAAAGAAATACTGACATGTAATCAATGCAGAGTAAAACAGTTATGGATTCTCCACAGGGATTACCTCCCGCCCATCACAGTGATGCCATCGCTTTAGAGCTCACGCTATTGGCTGAATCAGTGTCACTCACTCAGGCTCTTTTTTTTTTTGCTCATCTATACTGTAGGCCAAAGTCTGATTGACCCCATTGTTCCACTATATTATGCTAGTCCTCTCAAGCTAGCTCCTCATTCCTTTATTACACTATTTCTTATTCACTTTCCATCTCCCTGTACAGTATTAACCGAATATTTCCTTCTGTTTGTCTTGTTCGGCAGCGTAATTGCGTGTCTAAGTCTTTCTTGCGTTAACACTCATGGGCATATTGTTTTCTAAACTGTCATTTTCCAGTGTGAACACACACACAGAGCTGGGCTTTGTGTCTTGCTGTCGCTGCGGGAGGTTAAATTAGCAGACAGACAGGCAGGAGATGTAAAAACGGATGAAAGTTCTGTGCTTAAATTCACTGAAATCAAGATCTTGGGGTTAATTATATACCAGTCAAATGTCTTTTTATGTTCAGTATAGCGTGAGGCAAACAAAAGTAAATATGATATTATAAAGAGAACATGCTGTTTGCCATTTAAGTACAGACAAATATTTATTTTTCTATATATTGATATTATATAGTAAAGAGTATTAAAAATATGCATTTTAATATAATAAAATTAAAAACCATAATACTGAAATAATCATTCGGTATTTGTTAAAAGGTTAAACAATTTTGAATTTAATGGCATACAAAATAGAACTAAAAACTAAAAGTTCAACATTTCATCGGATGGATGGATGGATGGATGGATGGATGGATGGATGGATGGATGGAATGGGTGGATGAAAAGATGGATGGAGGGAATGGATAGATGGAAGGATTGATGGATGGATGGATGGATGGACGGATGGAAGAAAGGATTGATGGATGGATGGATGGATGAATGGAATGGATGGATGGATAGATGGAAGAAAGGATGAATGGATGGAAGGATTGATAAATAGATAGATGGATGGATGGATGGATGGATGGAATGGGTTGATGGATAGGGTGGATGGATGGATGGAAAGATGGATGGAGGGAATGGATGGATGGATGGATAATGGATGGATTGATGGATGGATGGATGGAGGGATTGATGGATAGATGGATGGAAGGATGGATGGATGGATGGATGGATGGATGGAGGGATTGATGGATGGAGGGATTGATGGATGGATTGAAGGATGGAATGAATTAAATAAATAAATAAATTAATTAATTAATAAATACACAAATAAATAAACAAACAAATAAATACATTAATGAATGAATAAATGAACAAAAGAATAAATCAACAAATTCTGAGTAAATGAATAAATAAAATATAAACATAAGATTTCAATAAAATTAATATTTTTACTGTAGAAATAAATAAAAATTGAGATATTACATACAAAAATAAGATATCAGATATTACAATATTACTAAAAAAAGATATTCAGATATTACAAAAAAAACAGAACAATTCAAAATAGAAAATAATTCATTTAATGAATAATAAATAATGATTCAAATGTTTCATATTTGTGACATGCCAAAACATATGTTTGTGTATGTATGTATGTATGTATTTATGTATGTATTTATGCATGTATGTACTTCTTTGTTTGTTTATAGCCAATGGACACAACCCACATATCCTGTTTATGATTAGGTAGGTATTACACTGACCTGGAAATTGAAGTATCAAGTCATTTCTAGGAGTTTTAAAGAAAGTTCCCATGTATTTTAAAATCTTAAGGCAGCAAAGCACTTCAATCACTGCTGAAATCTGAAAATCATACAACTTTACATGCACATACGTGATGTGACAGCAGTAAATCAACATGATTGAACACACCGCATGCAGTGCCTTCTGCATATGCTAACATGAACAAACCAACAGCAACATGTATAATGCAGCCTTCAGTGCTCATATATAAATAATGACACTTATAACAGAATATCACATTCAAAACTGTAGGGCTCTCCACCCTTGATGAGCATAAGCAAAGGCTGTGAAAAAAAAAAAAAAATGTTTTAAACGTTTGATGTTCTGCACTGCATATATAAACTCTCATTGAGAACAAACAACTGCAAACACAGTACATTTTTATATATGCATTTTTAAATATATGTACAAAATATATAATATATACTGTATGTGTGTGCCAAAAATCAATCCATAAATTGATACACTGAAAAAAAGCAATTATTTACTTTAATAATTTTTTTATGATTATAAAATGTGTCATTCATTTTATAACAGTATCAAAAATATTCTTTATTGACCTTATATACACTCAACAAAATGAATCATGATAAAGTTAATCATTAACTGTGTGTAACCTTTCGATTTTATTTAATTTGTCTTTTTTTTTTTTATGTTTGTTGTCGGATTCCTTAGGATCAGTCTAAATCTGATCATTATTAGATTTAATCATCTTAAAAATATGAATATGGTAGAAATATATCTAGCTGTACAAAAATCCAGATCCAATTAGTTAAATTCTATGAGACTGGTTTACTTAATATTCAGGGGCTAAATTGACGCAGCTCCATACTCCACTTCAAATGAATAAGAAGAATTTAAAACACATTGGATTTATTGATATTATTACATAAATCTTGTTCTTATTTGTTTCATTTATGTTTAACTAACAAATATCAATCAAGTTTATTAGTTCAATTATGTTGAAAGTATAAAAATCCAAATGGATGGAAATTTTGTAACACAGGCTCATTGTGGATATGTACCCCTGTCTACATTTCTGGAGAGCATGAATTATGTAGCCAGAGGTACGAACAGCTTTTCCAGTGTTACCAGTTTGCCCAGTGACTTGCGCGTATGTCAGCGGACTTGGGACGTGGAGCGGAGTTGACCGCGACGACAGGGTTTGAGTCAGTCGGTCGACAGCAAGCTGGCCTGGTGGGCTGAAGTGTATATTGCGCCCTCTGGTGAATTTATGCGAGAAGAGGACATGCGAGAGAGATCATTAAAAAGCGTACACAGTGGCCTCTGGTGGATTGCAAAAACAAAAACTGCGAGCAGACGTACCTCCGGTTACGTATTTCGCTGTCCCCTGTATGTAGACCTGGGTATGTATCCGTAATGAGCCTAGGTTGAAATTTTATATGCAATCAGAATGCATAAATCTTATTTGTTAGGCCTAAATATTTTTTGAGTGTACAGTGGTACAAATTGAATATTAAATCATGTAATATTAATTATACTGTTATAAAACTATTTGAGTATTGACACTTTTAATGAGAATTTGTAATGACAAATAAATTTTGTTCCGCTAAAAAAAAAAAGTGATCAGAAATATATTTATGACAATTCTAATGGCCTCATGACAATCATGTTTATGACAAGTTATATTGCCTTGTTTATGTCATGTTGTGTGTAATGCCAAACAATGCCACCTTTGCATTTAAAATGACATAGCTGAGCGAATGACACATATGACACATGCAAAAAATCTCATTCATATTCCTGATGTGTCATGTCATGATTATAAAATTATAATGAACACCCCCTTCAAGTAAAGTGATACCATTCCACTCAACTGGAATTGAAATGAATGTCTCATGAATTCGGCCAAAACAATCTCCAAAAATCACAGCTGGAAATTTGAAGAAGTTAGTTACTGTAGGTCTTGGGATCAGAAAGTCTCCAAAACTACAATCCGACATCACTACAAATAGTTTGAAAGTGTTTCAAGAAAAAGCCTCTACTCTCATCCAAAAAACAAACTCAAGTATCTTCAGTTTTGTGTTTAAGATTTTGAGCAAAAGATCAAAAGATTAAGCAATAAAGTCATTTTCACTGGCTTGTATTTACTAAGAGCGTCAATGTTACTGGAGGACACTACACATATAAAATCCTAAAGCCTAGTAGCACTTGATTCTGTTTCAGGCCATTTCACCAGCACGATTCCCGCTTTTCCTCATTAAAGAATGCCTTCATCAATAATGACTAAAAATAACATCTGCTATATGACGTTTCCCAAAGACTGGCAAGAGCTCAAAGACAGATTTAACAGGACAACAGGCCTTCACACATAAAACAAGTCTGGCGAGTGGATGTAATATCAGCAGAACTCAGCTTCAGGATTTCAAATAAACAAACTCTTTAGTCTATAAAAGACAAGCTCAAAAGAAGCCATTTTCTGAGGAAACCAAAAGCGCTGTGAAACCAAAAAAGCCCCCACTGGTTCCATGAGTGAGACTCAAACTTTTGTGAGGAAGTTGTGAGTGTGATCGGTCGGGCTTGTTTGAGCAGATGAAACGTCTGACACATTGGAAGCTCCTCTTCCAGATGGAGAATGAGCATCACATCAGTTGGTGAACCTCAATCAGGCACAGCGGAGTTCACTTTACACCACTGCCATCTGCCCACAACACACTCATCTGACCCACTGATCAACACTATACTGATGCCACATTTATACTGCATTATATCTGCTTTCACAAATCACTACTATTTGTATTCCTACTCATTTACTGTACATTAAATCTCCCTTTGGTGGTGATTGCAAGAGTGTAACTTTGGTCTAAAAAAGTAGGGGGACACAAAATGGAGGAATTGTTTTGTTGATTTAAATTAGTTATTTAGGAACTATGTCGGAGGGGGAAAATAAGCTGATGAACACAATTAATTTCAAATTAACCTACAATTGTACAAAAAAAACCTTCATGAATTGTGTGTTTAATTATTTTGTAATATCGATTGCAGATAGACAGCAGCAAAATTAATATGTAAGCAAATTATATGAAAATGTGCATAAACAACAACTATTTTAGATAATAAAAAAATCTATATTTACATTCCTTTTGCTAATTTTCCATGCACTACAAATATTTGAACACTAGACTAACATCAGCTGTGTAGACATACAGTATTCTGCCTGACAGAAAATTCGATTATTCTAACGTGACCTGAGCTAATATACTGAATCAACCAGCTCACATCTTTTTTTCCGGCCATGTTGACATTAAAAATAACTGCAAGCAACACCAGATGAATTTGGAGTATGTACGCAAAGTTACTGGACGTGGACACATACATTGACCGCATTGACGGGATTGGGTAGACTCTCCGGGTTCTGCTCAGTCACACTTTTCCGTGAAATTCCGTATTTAGAAAAGTGTCCCTAGTGGAAGTTATGCCCCTGGGTGATTGGAATGGCAAAAATGCACAGTAAGAAAAGTCGTTTTATCCATTTGGAGCTTTGCTACAGCACAATTAAAACAACGAAAAAATGGTGTTTGAAAGAATCATTTTATATGAGTATTTAAGGTGATCATAATGACATGCATAATTAAATACACACTCTAAATATACAGACTTATTTACTGTGTTAATAGAAGTACATTTTCTTGAATTATTTTACAGGTGTGTCAATAATGATAATAATAATAATAATATTAATATTGCTGAGCTGCACGGTGGCGCAGTGGGTCGCTGGTTTGAGCCTCGGCTGGGTGAGTTGGCGTTTCTGTGTGGAGTTTGCATGTTCTCCCCGTGTTCGAGTTTCCTCCGGGTGCTCCGGTTTCCCCCACAAGTCCAAAGACATGCGGTATAGGTGAATTAGGTAAGCTAAATTGTCCATAGTGTATGTGTGTGAATGAGTGTGTATGGATGTTTCCCAGGGATGGGTTGCAGTTGGAAGCGCATCTGCTGCGTAAAACATATGCTGGATAAGTTGGCAGTTCATTCCGCTGTGGCATCCGCTGATGAATAAAGGGACTAAGCCGAAAAGAAAATTAATGAATGAATTATATTGCTACTATGGTACTACCACTACTACTAACACCACCACTACTAGTAATAATAATAACAACAACAACAACAATAATAATAATAATAATAATATTATTATTATTATTTTATTTATATTTTTTTTATTATATTGCTATTATTATTACTAGTAGTGGTGGTATTAATAATATTTCTGTATATTTGAAATAGGGAATATACCAAAATTTATATTTCTTATTTACAAAATCTACTTTAAATATCAATTGATATTACAATATGTTTTTTTTTTGCATGTGCTTGTTGTGGGCTGCACGGTGGTGCAGTGGGTAGCACGTTCGCCTCACAGCAAGAAGGTCGCTGGTTCGAGCTCCGGCTGGGTCAGTTGGCATTTCTGTGTGGAGTTTGTATGTTCTCCCTGTGTTGGCGTGGGTTTCCTCCGGGTGCTCCGGTTTCCACCACAAGTCCAAAGACATGTGGTATAGGTGAATTGGGTAGGCTAAATTGTCCGTAGTGTATGTATGTGAATGAGTGTGTATGGATGTTTCCCAGTGATGGGTTGCAGTTGGAAGGGACTCCGTTGCGTAAAACATATGCTGGATAAGTTGGCGGTTCATTCTGCTGTGGCGACCCCAGATTAATAAAGGGACTAAGCCGAAAAGAAAATGAATGTATGTGCTTGTTTTTTTTGTTAAAATGTGCTAGAAGAAGAAAAAGAAGAAGAAAAAGAAAAAGAAGAAGAAGAAGAAGAAGAAGAAGAAGAAGAAGAAGAAGAAGAAAAAGAAGAAGAACAACGGTGGTTGTTAGATCAGATACGGTTGTGGCTGGAAGTTAATGAGAATTATTTCTATTATTTATTAAATTTCCCATTAACTGTATTTTATTAACGTCTACCCCACCCCAACCCTAAACCCAACCCTGACAGCAATGTAAAAACAGTAGTTGTACCAAGTATTATTTATGTTATTTATTAAATTACCCAATAATTTGTATTTTTTAAACGTCTAACCCTACCCCAACCCTAATCCCAACCGTCACAGTACTGTAAAAATATTAATTATTGTTATACAGTGTCACAAAAATGATGCTCTATTGATGTGCTTATCCGCAGCTGTATCCTATCTAGACTTTACCAAGAACAACAACCACAACAACGGCAATACTACTACTATTACTACTATACTACTACTAGTAATAATAGTTGTTGTTGTAAATATTGGGGCCTTATGCTTTATTTAACTTATTTACAAGACTAAATAATCTGCAGTTAAGTATAAACAATTAATAAATCAGACAGAAATGATATACATAATTTCTAAGAATGAAATTTTCAACCAGTGAGTAAAAAATAAAAGTTAATCTATTTCTACTTCACATTTCTATGATCAGCTGCACCGTCTCTATCCTGTAAAAAAATACAAATAAAAATAAAGAAATATAATCGAAATGCCCAGACAAATATTTTGTCAATTTAACGTATAGATTATAGATATAGATCAGTTTTCCGACTTTAGTTTTTTAAGTAATACAAACATGAATTGTTTTTTTAAAGTCAGTTTAATTGATGCGAGTTGAAATGGCTTGTGAAGTTAATTTGATTTAACTTAAAAAAATTAAGTCAGCAGCAAATTTTGTTTTACAGCGTATAGTATCTGGTGTCCATCACTATACCAGCCTCTATATTCTGAAAAGATATTAGCGAGTAGTTTAACTCCAGCGCTGTTACACACTCCACTCGTCTGAAAGTCTCAGAGGACAGAAGAGAAATGAAGGTGAAGGGTAAATAACAGTGAATGCTGAAAGTGAGAGTGATAGTTTGTCCTTCCACAAGCCTCTGACTGTTGAGATGATTCTTAAAACGTTGGTGGTGTCAGAAAACATATTTCATCTTCATTACATCATACCCGACTATCTATAGACTAGAGCCGGCCATCATAGCTTTAACACACTCAGAACAGCAGTGCGGATGTCTCGAGTCAATCTTAAATGCTGGTTCATTATGCCACAGTCCACTGACTCTTCCTCTCATGATCACAGCACTGTTTTATCAGACTAAATACATTTTGGGATTGTTATAATGCAGCTCTGTGCAGTCTAATAATACACACAACATATTAAAGCGTCTTCTCGAGGGTGTGTGACGTCATTAGCATGGACACACAGAACACACTCCCTATCTTTTTTAAAGTCTCACTATACACTTTAAAAAATACGGGGTTCCACACAATCAATCTCTGTTGGGACAACATGAAAGAATTAAGTTAACTTATTAAGTTAACATAAAACAATTAAGATGTCGCAAAAAACTAAACTCTAGAATTGTGTTGTTTCAACTCGTTTTAAATAAGTTGTTTGACCAAACAGCAAACGTCGTTTTTTGAGTGTACACTTACTACAAAAAATGCTTTACATACTTAAGAGTTTTTGTCTTGTTTCTAGTCCAAATATCTAAAAATTCTTAAATCAAGAAGCATTTTCTAGACAAACCAAAATATTGTCTTAAAATTCAAAAGAAACAATATGTCAAAAGTAAGTTTTAGTTTTTCTTTAAACAAGCTAAATAATCTGCCCTTGGGGTAAGCAAAATAATCTTACTTCAAATCAAAAACAAGATTAATTTGCTTGTTTTTTAGAAAAACTGAGAGAGGGTGCAGGCACTGAGAGCTGCGTCAGAGCAGAGCTCATTATTATTCATGACCATTCCAAATATGGTCAATAAGAACCTTCTGATTCTAGGGGTATCTTATGGGGTAAGAAATAAATCTATAAAACCATTTCTGGAGAATTGTTTGCACTTAACTAAGCCACATACTTACTATGTAGATATCAGAGGACAATTTACCTTACTGAACCTTTTGTTCTATTTTATTACTAAATCTTTTATTCATTTGCCAAAAAATCTTAACTAGGCATGTTTACATCATCTTTAATATGAAGAAGTGAAATTTTTTTTTTCATTTATTCACTCATTCACTTTCTTTTCGGCTTAGTCCTTTTATTAATCAGGGGTCGCCACAGTGGAATGAACCGTTAACTTATCCAGCATATGTTTTACACAGCGGATGCCCTTCCAGCTGCAACCCAACACCGGGAAACTCCCATACACTCTCATTCACACATATACACTACGGGCAATTTAGCTTACCCAATTCACCAGCAACCATCTGGCGACATGGTGGCTCAGTGGTTAGCTGGTTCGAGCCTCGGCTGGGTCAGTTGGCATTTCTGTGTGGAGTTTGCATGTTCTCCCCATGTTGGCGTGGGTTTCCTCCAGGTTCTCCGGTTTCCCCCACAGTCCAAAGACATGCACTGGAATAGTTGGCGTTTCATTCCGCTGTGGAGACCCCTGATAAATAAGGGACTAAGCCGAAGGAAAATGAATTTAAAAAAATGTTTTTCGACCAATAGTTTTAGTCTTTGTTTTAGTTTTCGTTTACTAAAATAACCTTGCTAAAGAATGCATTCGGCTATGTAAAACAGGAATTAAACGCAGATTTTTGCTGGTGAAGTTATGAGGGTTTAGAAGGAATCCTCCTGCTGAGCATCTCCTCCTTTGGTTTCTACACAGCACCACAAAACACTCTCGAATGTGGTCTCCAATGGTGCCTGTTTTCAATCCAGCTGTCAAACAAAGTGAATTATTCATGCTCTCACTGTACACCATGGCATTGCACACAAACTGGCCAATGTATGCGCATTTAGAATACGGCCAAAAGCAGGTCCAGTGTGGAGTTTTTAACATTTGCCCCCTTTGTGGTTCGATCCGGATCAAACCTGGACGTGGATCTAGATCTTCAGCTCCACAAATCCCCCATCGAAAGAAATCCAGACGTCCTGGTCTCGCTGTTAGCAAATAGTGTGACTAATATTCTTAATGTTTTATTTATGCCCGCCGGATTCCTTTGATAGCAAATAAAAATTTAATTTAATTTATGTAAGTGTATCATCTTTCATGTAAAACCTACTTTGCGGATCTGTTTACACAACAAAACGCTGTACTTATGACTGTAAGCTGAGCTGATTTTTTTTTTGTGGCTCTATTGAAAGATATTCTGGGGAAGTTCAAATATCTTGATGTGCTTCTTTATCCCTTTTGTATATTTCAGACGGAGCGCTGAGGATAAAACGGCATGAAGAAGAAGAATGTGAACACTGAGTAAATATCAAACGAAGCCACACCTCCAGGGTCTCGCATACAACAGCACAAACAGCTCTCATCTACACCAGGACCGCAAATGAATGAAGTCACAATGAGAAAAGTGAGTTATTCTAGACGAGGAAATACAAGGATGATATTCTGTGATAATGCTTTTATCAGACGTGTGTGCTTTTTTTGTTTTTGACTGAACTACAAACAAGAGAGACTGAAGAGATTAAAGAGACCAAAGCAACTTGAGAAAAGTCAAAACTTAAAAGTACACGTGAAACATAACTTCCCCATCTCCTTCGGTCTAACTTGTAGATTGTTGAAAATTTTTTTAGTGTTTACAGCTAAAAACACCAATACTCATAAGTACTTACTAAATGATATAGAGATTTTTGAGATTTTTGTTAACTTGAATGTAAAACATATTACGAAATTAGGTTAACTGCTTTTATTCTTGCCAAAATAAAACATATAAGACTTTCTCTAAAACATATATTATTGTAAATACTGTGAAAAATTTCTTGCTCTGTTAAACATCATTTGGGAAATATTTGAAAAAAAAAAAAAATTACAGGAGGGTGAAATTTTGCCCTCAGCAGTATAATAATAATAATAATAATAATAATAAAAACAATAATAATAATAATAATAATAATAAACAACAATAATAATAATAAAAATAAAAGAACAATAATAATAATAATAATAATAATAATAATAATAATAATAATAATAATAAAAACAATAATAAAAACAACAACAATAATAATAATAATAATAATAATAATAATAATAAAAACAACAATAATAATAATAATAATAATAATAATAAATTAAGACTTTAATAAATTAAGATTTATTCATTTATTCATTTTTTTTTCAGCTTAGTCACTTTATTAATCTGGGGTTGCCACAGCGGAATGAACCACCAACTTATCCAGCATATGTTTTATGCAGCGGATGCCCTTCCAGCTGCAACCCATCACTGGGAAACATCCATACACACCCATACACACCCATACACACACATACACTACAGACAATTTAGCTTACCCAATTCACCTATAGCGCATGTCTTTGGACTTGTGGGGGAAACCGGAGCACCCGGAGGAAACCCAGCCGAGACTCGAACCTGCGACCTTCTTGCTGTGAGGTGACAGTGCTAACCACTGAGCTACTGTGTCACCCAATATTATTATTATTATTATTATTATTATTATTATGGTCTGGTTGCTTCATACCACTTTTGGGCCCTGGTCAAAATAATCAGGCTTTAACTTTTAGTCAATTGTGAGTGTCTTTTGACTACTGTGCCAAATTCATCAGGGTTATTTGTAGCAGTAATCCTGAAACAAACACACACACACGCACACGCATACACACACACACGCACGCACGCACACACACACACACACACACACACGCACGCGCACGCGCACGCACACGTACACGCACGCACACGTACACGCACACACACACACGCACACGCGCACACACACGCGCACACACACGCGCACACACGCACACACACAGTATATAAACTTCAGTCCTGAGAGTTAGTGGGCCGGTGCTACTGACAGAGCAGGAGAGCAGAGACGCCTCTTATCGGATCAAACAAAGAGCCAATAAGCTTAATGAATTCCGGCGGCGCTGCGACTCTGCTATTCTCTAAAGGAAGCTGATGGGAATCACACTGTCGCCATGAATTATCACTTCATTCAAGGCTCACACACAGGTAGAGTCAAAACCTCCCCCAAAATTCAGTGGACGAGAAGAAGAAGCCACGACTTCACAAATTGTTCTGTGCTTCTGGTGTCCACAAATAGTCTCTAGAAACACACACACTTATGAAACAGTATCTGCCAACGTAATTCAGGTTTATGAGGAGATATTACTCCTCTAGATATTTCTGCCTCTCAAAAGAAGTGTACAATATTTGTGTTCCCTGACACGAGCAAAACTATACGCCTAAATGTTTTTCAGCAAATCAAACAGCAACAATAAATGTAACCTGGTTATGTTTATAAACGCGTCCTCACAAGTCCGTTCGTATGAAACCGGCAGAAATCATCTGAAAGTAGGACGCTGTAAAACCTGAGCTGATTTACAGTTCAAAAAATTGCCTTCCCAAAACAAGTTACAATCCGTTTGGCTGGATTTATGCAATTTCTAAAAGTCGGGGTGTTTTATAAGTCCCTTGAAAAAACACGTTTACATTGTTGCTGGTTGTTAAAGTGAATGTTTCTGTAGAGGAGCTACTTGTGAACTGAGAAATCTAATTGGTCGGTAACACTTTAGTTTAAGTAACCATTCACACCATTTACTACTGGCTTATTACCTGCCTATTATTAAGATATTAACTGTTTATTATCAATCATAAAGTGTGATAACGTAAGATTTTATTTTACATTTCTAATACCTAAACCCAACTACGATTTTAGTAACTATTAATATGTACAAAAATTAGTAGTTTATTGAGCTAAAAGTCTTAGGTAATGATTTGTTAATATAGCATGAATTAAGATGACTATATATTAAACATTGGGGTTTTTTTTACAAATATGATGCAAATATTGTTCACAAATATATAAGACATAATATTCATATCATATCATATTACGTGTAAATTAAATGTAAAAAATGTAAATAAAAAATAAAACTAGAAAAATATTGTTCACAAATTCATATAACATTATATTACATGTACATTAAATTATTAAATGAAAATGAAAAAAAAAACATATAAAGCTATTTTTGTAACTTGAATTAAGAAAAATAGCTACATTTGATTAAATTAAATGACCTATTTTAGCTAGACTAAATGAAAATAGCAACGCTAAAAAACACTTAATACTAAAATTAAATTATCAAAATAAAAGTAAATTATCAAAAACTAAACAAAAGTAAAAACTAAAATAAAATCATAACATCATAACAGATTACAAGAAGGTCTATAAAGACAAAACACAACACAATTAATAAATATGTATCTAAGAGTAATTCAAACTACTAACACAGAGTAACTCAATGTTGCTAAAATATCCCTGACAGTAGTTTATAATTGGCACAGTAAGAAGTTGATTCATTTTCCTTCGGCTTAGACCCTTTATTATTCCGGGGTTGCCACAGTGGAATGAACAGCCAACTTATCCAGCATATGTTTTACACAGCAGATGCCCTTCCAGCTGCAACCCATCACTTGGAAACATTCATACACACTCATTCACACACATACACTACGGACAATTTTAGCTTACCCAATTCACCTATACCGCATGTCTTTGGACTTGTGGGGGAAACCGGAGCACCCGGAGGAAACCCACGCAAACACGGGGAGAACATGAAAACTCCACACAGAAATGCCAACTGACCCAGCCGAGGCTCAAACCAGCGACCTTCTTGCTGTGAGGCGAACGTGCTATCCACTGCGCCACCGCGTTGCCCCGTAAATATTTATATTTTGTAAAATATTTGGGCCTTTTGTATGCTTTATTTCACTTTTATTAAATTAAAAAGTAAATGAAGTCACTTTTGTTGGCATTTTCATGGTCTGTCTATGTCTTTTGCTTCTACTATAACATTGTGAAACCACCACACCTTAAATGTCATCGCTTTCACCCTAGACTAATATCAAAGGGCTTGTAACATATATTTATAAAATACTACACATATACCACCACAAAACAAATAGATTAAATTGATAGTATAACGCATGTCAATGGCCCTTTTTGATGCCTACTGCTTATTCAATGAAATCTTATTGTAAATGGCGGCACGGTGGTTCAGTGGTTAGGTCGCTGGTCGCTGGAAAGGAAAATGAATGAATGAATGAATCTTATTGTAAATCACGTCTCTTTACTTTTCATATACTCACTCATACACACATTATATCTTAGACAGCTTAACATCTTCAAGTCCCATCTCACTTCATAAGAGTGCAGCAGAGTGTTGCCAGATGTTTGTAAAAGCCCTCACCTCATGGCCGCTTTAAAGGCAAGCAAGCCGAAGCAAAGCAGAGAGACTGAAAGCTGGAGAAAGCAACACCGGCTCATTGGAAATGCATGCTTCAGCCTACATTTTTTTGTGAAACTGCAAAAAAAACGTACCTTAACGTACATTTGACTGCATTTCAGTTAAATCAAAGACTGTAGAATGCACAAAACATGTCACTCGTGTTGTTTTGAATGGGGAAAAGTGTAACGGTCAATATGGCGAGTGAAGCCCGGCCTTCTAGAACAGGAGCCAGTCAGTGATCGCTATAGACTGAGGATTCTCCGGGGGAGGGGCTCGGACCAGACATGAGTTTCTGTGTGATTCGAACATTTAGAAATAAAACTAAAGAGACAGTTGTTGTTTAATTTTAAGGGTGATTACTTAAATGAAATTTAATCATAAGCTTGTCAAGCAATTTTGGAGAATTGGATGTGTCCGCATTCAAACAGAAGGCTACGTTCACACTGCAGCCAAATGTGGCCCGAATCTGATTTTTTTTGCCCACATGTGACTCAGGTAATGACAGTGTGAACAGCCCAAACCGCATAGAATCTGATCTTTTCTCTTCAGATTTCTGCCACTTTCATATGTAGTATTAAATCAGACACAGATCTGATGTTTTGCAGTGCGACCGCAGTGTGAACGGTTATGTCGGATTTCATGTGACTTTTACATAATCTTTGAGCGACATGCGTCATCATTCTGTGCTGCAGACATCATCTACTCCTCAGCAGCATAGGAGAATGGCACACAGGGCAATAACTTTACCACAGAAAGTTGGTTGTTCATTTTGAAAATGATTTTGAAGGCAAAACTGGTGCTTGTTAACCAATCTGGTTAATGATTGGGGCACGGGTTGATTGCGAAGCTGAAGAGTGTCGGGCGGTGTTGCGGATAGGGGATCCGTGCACAAAGGAGGGGCACTTTCATTTTAAGGGGGAACTTTCTCTCCGAGAGAAAAAAGGGCAGGTGCTCAAGCACCCAAACCCCCCTTCTGCACGTGTCTGTTGTTTATAACGAAGTAAAATTAAGCAACTCTGCAAACAGAGATAAACCAACTTCACCTTCACAGTTCAGTCTGCGGCTGCTCATTAACCCTTGATGAGTTCACTACACCGGTGGTCAGAAAGACGCGCACCGCGGTTGCCATAAATCACAAAGAATCAGTGTTTTCAGTCACAAGTGACTTATTTTAGCTTTCAAATGCCGAAATACACATTAGTAGTAGCAGAACAACCCTTTACAGTTCATGAAATACACCACGCTTGTCTGTGGGCAATAATCATATAAGCATGATCTGACAACGTGCTTACTTCATACATTGTGTGCATAATTAGACATTTTGTGCTGTCCGTAACTGTACTTTTGCGCATGTGGGTCAGTTTAGGACCATGATCTGTTCACACTGCAAATCTGATATTGGCCACATTTATAACAACAGTGTGAACAGCTATGCAAAAAAATCAGATCTGAGAAAAAATCTGATTTGAGCACTAAGCCTCGCAGTGTGAACGAAGCCAAAGATGGCCGCCGAGTGAAACAACTTAACTTTGGTTAAATGAATGATATGGGGCAGTATAAAGCCAACAACTTGTGTTCCTTTTCACATTAATCATATTCACAGGGACATATTATCAATGAATAAATGATTACGCATGAAATTATTTTTGAAACGCCAAATAAATATCGCTAAATACTCTAATTGTTGTCTATGATTTGTAAAGGAATACGTTTGCCTCGCTTATCAATCTTCATATGCACAACTTTTCTAGTGTGGTTAGTTTGTTCGGTAGCTCACTTTGCATGGTATAGATAAAATAGATAAAAACGATGTTAAATAAAGGTAAACTACATGGCCGAAGTGCACTTTTCGCTTACGTTTGCTTTTGTAAACACTATTGGTTGGGTTTAGGTCACTAGGCGCTCTGTACAACAATTTCTGCCTTTTCGTGGATATGTACGAAGAGGATATGTATCTGAAACGTACAACAAAATAAACCATAAGTAACATATTTCAGATTCACAAAAATGCAGACAGCGCCCTCTAGTGGATTGGTCATCTGAAACATGCAACAAAACGTAGCCTAAGCAACGTATTTTAGGTTTTGCAAAAACATAGGTTGAGGTAACATAGGTTGAGGTATTTCCAATGAACCTGAGCTGGGAGAAAGTGTGTGTGCGTGTGTGTGCGCGTGCATTGAGTTAAGAACAGCTCAGACAGGTTCATTTCATGCTTCCTGCCCTTCCTCTTCTTTGGCTGTTGTGCCAACCTGTGTCCTTCAAGAGCAAAACACACACACACACACACACACACACACACACACGCACACACACACACACACACACACACACACACACACACACACACAAACACCTGAACGCTGCACAGAAGCTGAGCTGAGACATGCCGCTCCCAGATATGATCAGTCTATATTTGTGTTTCATTCAAGGGTCCCAATTTATTGTGGGGACAAAATGTCCCCTCAAGGATAGCAATGTCCAAAATACTTCATCTTTTGGGTGCATTTTTGTCCCATGAGGGAAAAAAAGCTTATGAATCATAAATCAGGGACAGACTCGTTACCAGCTTGGGTTTTCCGTAAACCCTCGTTTTGGCATTAAAAAAGCAATGTCACACCAACACAATGAAACATTAGAGCTTACACTGTAAAAATTGCTGGGTTCCTCACAATCCCTTCATGTTGTCCCAACAAAAATGCATTAAGTTAATTTAATCATTTTTACAAATATAAGTGGATTGAACATAAAACAATTAAGTTCTATGTTGATTCAGCTCATTTTAAATTAGTAGTTTGAACAAGCAGCATATAAGTGTATAAGAAGCAAGGAGGGAGCCCTTATAGAGTATTGCATTTGTAGGAGTTTCCCTTTCAGATGCAAAAATTCATGGGAGAAGAGCAATGAACCATGCAATGAGATTTAGGTTTGCAGTAGTCAGTTTACTGTTATTTGCAACAATATTTAATAACTCAATAATAAAACTCAGTTTTTCTCATCATTTAATGCTTCAAGAAAACATGTCTTAATGGGATAGTTCACCAAAAACTGAAAACATCATTTACTCTGCCTTCGTTTTTCACAAACCTATTTGATTTTCTTTTTCCTGTTGAACAAAAAGGAAGATATTTCGAAAAATGTTGGAAGCCGGTAACCATTGACTACCATAGTATTTGCTTTTCCTACTATGGAAGTCAATGGTTACCACTAACCAACATTCTTCAAAATATCTTCTTTTGTGTTCAACTGAAAAAAGGTTGGGAACCACTTGAGGGTGAGTATATAATGAGTACATTTTTATTTTTGTATAAACTGTCCCTTTAATCCATTTTGTGCCTGTGCTGTTAATATTTTACACACACTTTTATAATGATTTGTGAATCAGAACTGGTCCAATACTGATTAGTCCAGTCCTTTCTGGTTTCTACCATCTAATACACACATCAGGTTCTGCTGCTCTTCTGCTAAGGTAGTAGTCGATGTACAGTACAACCTCATACTGTCTCCCTGCATATTCATACACGCATACTCAATTTCTGTTTTCTATCTTTAAAAGATCAATGTGCTTCAGGGAGGATAAGGCGATGTTGTTAAGTTTAGATTGTAAGAAAGAAAAGGCACAACAGCACAGGAAGGGCCATTGTGAAACTGCACCATCCTTCTTGTGGCACGAGGCATTCAGGGTAAAACCAGAGGAACTATATATGCCGCTAACCAAACAGAATACCAAGTGTTTACTTACGCAGTGTTTTTCTATTCTCAATGTATTCAGCTATTCACAAAGGTAGGAGCCAGACTGAGAGAGAAAGAGAGAGAGAGAGAGAGAGAGAGAGAGAGAGAGAGAGAGA